>QOCX01000974.1:40821-58400 GCA_005959815.1 Sarcophaga bullata
GTAAATGTAATTATCTCTTCATGTTATACAATACATTTTATTAACATCTTTTATTTATTTTTTAATATTATTTTCTCCTATAAATCTTTTAATTCAAATTAGATGTTCCGAGAGTCTACATGGTAGTATGTTAAACTTCAAGTACCGAGCCCGAGTGTCCGATTCTGGGTGTTCGTTATTGTCCGGTTGTTTGTCTGACATTATATATGACTACTCACAACAGAAAAAGTGAAGTGAGAATTATTATAGCCATCAAAAAATTGTCGCACTCTACCTTCTCATTCTTTTCTCCAATAAACTATCTTTCCTGTAGAAAAAGAAAACATCGGTGATAAGACCGTGTTACATCGATGTTTTATTTTCGTATAAATAAAAACTAAAAAATATAATTTGAATTCAAAAACTAACTTTTGGACAAAATTATTGAATTAAAAATTTTTATGGTTAAGGAATCTTTTATATTTTATATGCTTAAATAAATAATTAAGTAATTGATATATACATTTTATAGAAAAGTTAAATAATTTTTGTTTTAATTAAGATCGAATAATTTTGAGATTGAATAAAAGAAAATTAGCTTTGAAAACGAGCGCTCGCTTGGTGCAGAAGTAGCAACAATTGGGAGATATTGAAATGCAATTCGTGAAAGTTTTGGAAACAAATGTTTCATGTCCTCCCAAATAACGATTGCGTCGCTTACCGGGGTTCTGTTTCGCTAATGGTGTCTATAGTAGAGGATGATTTTTGCTTCATGTTTTTGTAGGTTTGTGGTATTTTCAAATATCAAATTGTATATCATTTTCGTAATCATCAGATGTGTCATTATTTTAAGTTGTAGAAGAGTGAGAAGCATTATATTCTCGAACGTGTTTATTAAGGTAACTGACTACTTTTTCTTGGGATCTGAGCTTTTGAAATCCATAACGAAAGAATTACAAAATACAGCTTGTTAGTGGAATAACTTTGCTCACACTTACATAACTATCACTAGTGAATTTTTTTGCTAACTTTTCAAATGGACAGAGCTGCTGAGATTAACAATAATATTGCCATATAGACACCAATTCTATGAACTTTTGAAGCATGTAAAAGCTAGAATTCCACCTTGTGTGAACATCGAAAACCAACTTTTTAATTTGGCCTTCTATAAAGTCCGTCTCTCTTTGTTTTTTCTAAGTTCGTCGCTTGCATTAACGCTTTTCTTTATAAATTTAATAACATCACGTACCTTAGTTAACAACTCCTTCAAATGTTATATATTTTCAATAGATTTAGTAACTACTAAGTTAACAGTGTGAGGAAAGCAAATAATGTATTTTTTACCGAATATTTCCCAGTTAACTTTCATAACACTGCTATAATTATCTGTGATGACAGCTGAAACTTTTGCAATTACATTCCATTCAGAAAACACATCATGAAGTTTTTCTTGTACGCTGATGTATGCCTTTCCGTCAATCCAAAAGCGTTAAATATACTGCTGAGGAGTTCCACTTTTTCCAAAATGTGTATTGTCACACCTACAATTTATTTGTTCTGTTTCCTTCTAAATGTCACAGGTGATGCAATAATTTTCAGCGTTTTTTATATGTTTTAAAAAGATTGCTCATAACTTCATATCTGGCGTCGATCCTAGATTTTATAGTTTCTTAACGTGGTACCTTGTAGAATGGGCAAATTACCTTCATTATATATACAGAAAATCGTTCATTTAAACGATGTTTTTGATTTTAAAACATCGAAATTTATGTGCAAAACATCGATGTATAGAAAACATCATATTCTGTTATTAAGGTTTTCCTTTTCATCAGGCAATTCATTAATAGTAGAGTTTCTAAGTTTTCTCATTATTCTTATATTTTTTGTTAATTAATTTTTTATAATATTATTTGATTTTATAGTCAGTAGTTTTATTTAAGAAATTTTTATTAAAAATAAACATTTTGAACAAGTTTTTTTTTAATTTTTAATTTAATAATAATTCAATTATATAGATATACTTTTTGATAATACTTTTGTTTAGATAAATTTTTTTATATATATACATAATTTTATATATGTCAATCACGTATAAGAATTATATATTATAGATTTTTCAAGATTAAGAGTTTTTATTCCATTTCAATATTCTAATATAAAATTAAGTCAATTTTAATACCATTATATTGATGTACACACATTTTCAAACAAAAAAATTAAAAAACTTTATTTTTGAATACTAAATTTGAATCCTTTTTTTTACAATTTATGTGTAAATAATCTAGATCAAATCTATTATTACCGAGTGTGCCATTGTAAGGGAAAAACATGTGTTGTAACGTAGCATATTTATATTTGTAATTAAACTTTATTTTGCCCTATTACCATTATACTACCGATTACCGTCAAATTGTGCGTCACTAGCATGTGTGAGTTTCTTAAGCTACAACGCTATGAGTTTAGTTAAAGGTGCCTTTAGCTAAAGGGAACTGTAAAGTTACCTGTAACATATTTTCGTTATTACAGCTTACAGATAAAATAAAGTTAACATTTTCAAAAATATGGCAGTGTCGGAGCAATGCCGATATGACTGTTCACTTAAGCAAGTTAAAATCATCCCTTTAGTTAACGGCAAGTTGTAATAATGGCCCTATTACTAGTTTAATACAACACTGCAACAGAGGATACTCTTTCATTAAGTTTGAAAGTTAATTTGAATTAGCAGCGCTTTCTTTGATTAATATACGGAAAAGTCCATATTAAAAGGGGTATCCAAGCAGTGCGCTCAACGGAATGAGTCTTTTCTATTACAGGGTAACCAGAGGCGAAACGGAAATTGACAGTTGCCAGTTTAATGTGAAAGGGACAGCAAATATTACCAAAAAGTATTTCTGTCCCTCTCAGATTGTCTCTCTGTTTTGTTAGTTTTCAGGGTGGATTTTTTAAATTGGCGCGAGTTAATAAAAAATTTAATTTTTGTGTAAAACTATTAATAAATAATAAAAAGAACTAATAATAATAATAATAATTTTTAACCTTTTCGTTCAAGAAATTAAATAATATTGGCAACTTTCAGCAAGAAAAATTTTTTATGAGCAGTATGCTTATTTTAATCTTGTATTATTTAGCTTCTTAATTACATTTTGCACATTTCGATTAATAATTAATATGCAAGAATTTTTAAAATTTTCATTCAAGATATTAATGATTAATGTGCGTGACTTTCGATCATAGTTTCTTATGCTAAAGGTAAATAAGAAGCTAAAAATAAGAAGATCAAATAAGACTTATTGCTCAAACCAATTTTTTCTTGCAGAAAATTGTGTGTAATACTAATATTTTGTAATTTTTGGAATGAAAAAGTTAAAAATAGCTAATTTTTTCATTATTAATTGAACTGTTAGCAATTTCCCTTCAGATTGAAAAAAGTCCGTTTGCAAAAGGTATGAAATAACGATAAATTTTAGGCAATCTCTCTTGTGGAAGTTTGGTAAATAGAGGTAGATAGCAAGTGTACTAAACTCCTAAAGAGAGTTGTTAGGGTTAAATCGGAAAAAAATGAAAAAAATTACTAAAATCTTTTTAATATGGGTAAAATGTAGGGAAATCTTACCTTGTGTGTTGTGTCTGTAAATTACCAATAGATTTTAACCAAATTGAATGGAGAGAGCGTTGGTTAATTTAGTGATTTTAAGTTTTCTTTACAATAAATTATGATATTTTTTTGCAAAGATTATTTTTTTGCGAAGTAAGTGATGTTTGTTTAAATTGCAAAGAAAGAATGATTTTACAAAATGATTTTATTCTAAAGAAAAATTCTGATTTTATCTTTACAGAAATTAAGAGTCTTTTAGAACTAAAGAATTAGTGTTGGTAAACGCATATGTATTAAATTCAGTTATATCAAAAAGTTTGAAATTCATTTAAAAAAATTTATCTTAATGCAAACGTTTAAAATTGAGTATTATTGAAAAAATTTTTTTGTCCAAATTGTTATTTGGACATGGATCCGGCCTTGACGTTAGTCAACAGAAAATTCAGTGTTCGTAAAAAGAATCAACGCAAGAGAACGAATAGCTCCAACTACGATTTTCGCATCAGGTGTTGTTGATAAGTTGGACGACGCTGATGACTTTTGTTTTTGTTTTGTTCTTCTTGGACCCTTAAGTTTTTTTTGTTGTGAAGATTTGTGTTTCTTGCATCTTGGTTTCTTCCACTGATGGGGGTTTTCATGCAGCAGCGTGTGATGAAATTTGTAACATTTACTGCAGGTATCTATAGACGTGCAACCTCTTAAATCGTGACTCTTGGCTAGGCAGTTAACACAGTAGCTCTGTTTGTCACCGACCTCTTCTCTCTTAGTTACTGTCATCCTTAAAACCGCAAGGCATGGAACCGATGACAAAGGACGCACTTACACATTTATTCGTCCCCCCGGCATCTGCGTTGGCTTGACCTTTGGCGGATACTTCTTTGGTTGTTGCTAATGTTGGGAAACATAATTGTTAGAAGTCTATATGGAATAAAATTCTACATTCTGAAGTGGGTTTTATCTGTCAAGTAGGATGAGATAAACGGTTAGAGAAATGGAAATGAGATAATTAAGAATGAGTTTAAAAAGGTTATTGACTAGTTTCATCGTTCATAAATGGTAGGAAACATAATTTTACAATTAGTCTGGTGATTATTCCTGAGGCTGTACGTACGTCAGCAGTACGTATATTTCCATCAGCACCGAGATATGTTTGTTCGATTCTTCTTAACCGTCATTCACATAGTGGTTGTAAATCGTCGGTCACTTCTGCGAGATCTCCGACCTGCTTATTGGGGGCTGACCTTTTCGACTTGTACCGCTTGTGTAAGGATCTTAAATAATCTACCTTCCACCGTATGGAGAATTAGTGGTGCAGAACTTTCATTTTTCATCTTTTCCCATCTGTTAATTAAAAGCGGAAAAGCCATTAGAGAAGCGTAGAGTAGAGTAGTAGAGGAGCTTAAAAAGTGTCTAGGAGTTAAGGCCGTTAAATCGGATAAGGCAGAGAATGGGCGAGTGTTAAGTTTATCCTCAATTCGGGCTAGGATTGTTAAGAACTCCTCAAAGTTCGAGGTCCAACAATTCGCTTCAAGCTATTCACAGCAGCTTCTCTAAGCCGTACATGTGAGGAGCATAGGGTGGTACAAATTTCCACTCAAATCCATGTGTAATGTACTTCTGAGCTGTATCATTAGCAGCATTATTAACAAATTTAGTGAATTCACGTTCGAGAGATCTGCTAGCACCCAAAAAGTTTCTCCCATTATCAGTAACTACACTTTCGGGGAGTCCCTGCCTCCCAATGAAGTGAGAAAATGCAGCCTGAAACGCTGCTGAGGATAAATCTGAGCAGAGTTCTAAGTGTACAGCTTTCGTACTTAATCAAACGAAAACACTTACGTAGCCTTTGGTCATGGGAGATTTTCTCAGTGTACATGCTATTATTGCTTTCAGGGGGTAAAAGACCCATAATTTGAGTACATGGCTGCTTTTTGTTTACGATGCATGTTTTACAATTTTGCACTATCGTCTTTATACGGGGTTTGAGTCTAAAAATGTAAAATTCCGTCTTTACCCTAAGGCGTATTTGGCTACATTCAGCGTAACAAAGGAAATTGTGTAATTGAGTCAGATATAATTGGCAAAACTGAGAGTTGCCTGAAGGGATGATTGAGGTAATCTACTATTTATTCGCATTTTTGAATTTGATTTATAAAATGGATTCATAGTGTTCATCGGGCTGTTCTTTGAAATAGGCTGTTAGTTTAGTAAGCATTTGAATCCTCGGGACAAAATGCTTGTTGAGCCAAGAAGTTTAATTTTTACAATTTTGATTTCGGTATGAATTAAATCGATTTGAGTACTGAGAGAGCTGCTGGGTCTAATCTTTTGCATGCTCTTGTTAATAGACCTGTCAACATAACACAAAACACGCAAAGCTCTGTTTTAAGATGAGAATCGTTGAAGAATATCTTCCATTTTGACTTCGGCGTGCCATGTTTGAGTTTCATTGGGGAATTCACTACTTTGTAGTGGATTCTATTTTGGCTTTGTGTAACCATGATGATCCAGACCACCACTGGGAATTGTTAGCCAGTTCGTGTGATTTGCATCCACTAGTTCCAAGATCGGCTTGGCTAAAGTGGGTGGGAACATGTCGCCATATTGCCTTTGGAACAAGGTGATGAATTTGAGAAATTCTATTTGCGATGTAAGTTTCCCAAGAAGAGGTTGGTTTAGACAGCCAACCAAGGACTATTGAAGAGTCAGTCCATAGAAAAATATCTGCATCATTAAAACAAAGGGATATTTGCACGTATTTAACCAGCTTCGCTAGTAATACTGCTCCGTTCAGTTCTAAACGCCTATTCAGACTGTCTGAATAGGCGCATCTTTACTTTTTGCAGCCAATAAGTTCGAAAAGGCATTGAGTTTCCGTCCGACACCAAAGGTATATCGTCTCACAATATGCAGTTTTGGACGCATCTCAACATCCATGAATTACAACAGAACCTTTTGAGTATAATGATGCCATCTTGGATTGGTTATCGTTTCCGTTTCCGATAAATCCGATACAAAATCGTTCCACATTTCGAGTGACTCTTGTGAGATACCATCGTCCCATTCCAATCCAATGAGAATCTTAGGTCTTATTACAATGGATGCAAATCATCCAGCAGGATCAAAGATCTTCGCGACAGATGACAGTACCTGGCGTTTAGTTATTCTTTCGGATTGATTTATGGGTGAAAATGTGTATGTGAATGCATCCGAGAGGGCATTCCATTTAATTCCAAGTGTTTTTGTTGTGCTTGCTTCTTGAAACTGTAAAAGTTCGGAGTCATATAAATCCTCCTTGGGTAAATGCGATAATAACTTAGAATAATTTGCTGTAATCTTCTTCAGTGGAAGACCAGCTGACTCCAAAACATTGATGAGTTGAGTCTGCGCTGATAATACTTCATCCAATGAATATCCTCCAGATAAAATACCATCGACATATGTCTCTGAACGGAGAATGGAAGATGCTTTAGGGAATTAAGATTCAGAATCTGACGCCAGTTGAAGAATGGTACGTATAGCAAGATAAGGGTCGTAATTGACTCCAAAAATAACTGTCTTAAGCGCGTAATCATTAACTGGGCCTTCATGTTTATTCTGAAATAAAACTCGTTGATAGCATCTATCTTCTGGATGCAATAGGATCTGGCGATCTACCTTTTGTATGTCACCACTGAAAACATACTGATATTTCCTCCAATTTAGAATTATTGTTATTAGGCTATACTGAATAATAGGGCCGGTATAGTGAGTATCGTTTACAGAAAACTGAGATTTCGATTTCCTCGAGGCATTAAATACGACTCGGACCTTGGTAGTCTTATAATCAGGTGGAACTACCGCATGATGGGGGAGATATGAGGAATAGTATTTCTCTTGGGCAACAATTTCCTGACACGAAGTTTCTTCCATGTAATCCAAGTCTAAGTATTCCTGAAGTACTGGATGATCGGCAGATTGGAGCTTAGGATCTTCAGCCAGAGTTTTCTTCTTTCTAGGGTATGGGGCTAGGACGACACGCCTAAGAATATCTTTTCCGGAAATTGAGGTTTGAATGGTAGTCTTACAATATATCCATTTTCAGTTCGAGTAGTTGTGTTAGAGTAGAACTTCCCAAACTTTTTTCAAAGACCGTTAAGATCAGGAGTTTCAGAGGCTGTGATCGATGCAAAGGAATGTGTAGTACGAGTTTCTATAGGACCACTTAGTACCCAACCAAAAATAGTATTATATGCGGATGTGTAATCGCATATATTTTGAATCAATATTATTAGATTGCTCACAGTCATTGCGTAGTATGAGATCAATCTGAGAGGCTTGGTTAAAGGTTGGGCCAGCTAGATCCAATTCCATAAGTTCCTTTGAGTAAGAAACGTCAAAACTAAGAACTGGGAGGCATTTAGTCACCTTTGGTTTTTGTATTTATCCTTCGGGTATACAACATGAATTCAGATTCCTTATTTTTCGATTGTTTCTGCCCTCCAATACCAACAATTTCAAAATTAGAGTTGTGGTATGGAAGCTGAAGGCGTTTCCTAACCTTTTCAAGTATAAATGTTCTTTGAGAACCAGGGTCAATATGAGCTCTCACCGTGAAGCGTTCACCTCGAGATTCTATCTATACTAGCGCAGTTCTCAATAGGATATTCTTGCAGCTGAAGGAGTAATTGGCTCGTATTCGTCCCAATTTATGGCTGTTCATCATGAGCATCGTGTGGGTTCGTTTGAGAAATCTTTGGGGAATTTTGGGAACTGAAGCTTTTACTTGAGCTTTTGAGACGAGTGTTTTCATTACTTTGGGTTGAGTTTCGAACTCCTTTTACCATGAATAATAGGGTATCGTGAGTTTTCTTGAAATAGAGTCAAGTGTGCTTACTTTTGCAATTGCTTTGATAAGGGAGGATTAATTAAAATTAATCAACTTTCTGTTGCACAGTAACATTTCTGAATTTGGCACAAGATCTGAGAGAGTGATATTCATTGCACAATTTACACATAGGAGTTATATTTTCCTGATATACATATGTCTGTATATTGCTCTACGCTGGTTTGGTGAGAGTAAGTTCGCCTCTTGAGTTCCCAATACTCGTTAAGCGTTCAACAGCCTCATATCTATCTACAAGGAACTGAGACATCTGAGACCATTTATGGAGCTCACGAGGAGATGTGAGGGATTACTCCCATAAGGTCAGAGTTAAATTGGGAAGTTTAGTAGAGATAAATTATATGAGTATTGGATCCCAACTTTTGTATTTCTGCACCTAAAGCTCTAGGAGTAGCTAAAGAGTCATTACCGCAGACTGTATTCTCCTAATGGACTTGCTATCCTCGGAGTTTGTAGCGAGGATGTCAAATAAAATTTTTATCTAGTTATCCGCGAGAACTCTGTTCTAGTATTTTGGAGTCCATTTCATGTTATGTCGAAATTATCGTGAGAAAGAGTTTATCTTTTCACAATTGTTCCAGTTTCACCTCTAGTTTTGTTCCGGAGGTGATATAATTTACTGATGGGAGAAAGCTTCGTTTGGTTTATAGACTACTGTGAACATATCTCGGAATAAGGGCCACTGTTCATAGTTTCCTTCAAATACTTCCGTATCGCAAGGTGGTAGTTTAAGGCAATTTCCAGAATTTACTGTATCAATGTTTATGTTTGAGACTGAGGTGGAATAGAATTGCGAGGTGTTGATTAATATGCAGAATGTTTGTAGCATCCATTCGAGTGACTCTTATCAAATCTAAGATTTTCGAATTGCACAGAGAATAAGTATTCAGACAAGCATCGAAATTTCCATATGATTCCTGCTTAAAATCTGGCGCAAGTATATCATCTTGGGATAACATAGCTTTTTTGTAGCATGAGTCCAATTCGTTCCAGCGAGTTTCCAAATCCTTTAATTTAGACTCAAGAATTGATTCTGTTTGGTGTTCAAATTACTACAAAGCTGTAGTAAACGTTCACTATGAAATAGAAAATGCTCCATTAGGGACTCTGGTGAACTAGATGTAGAAGTCATCTTAACAGGAATTACGAAAATGAGCAATAAAATAAATATATATATATAAACTATAAGCGATAGTAATTACTAGATGAACAAAGAGTAATAAAGTTCCTCAGTTTCGGGTTTTTGTAAATTTAGGGGGTATTAGGGGCAAACTGTGGCACTGGCACATCCAGTTATCTATTCAAAAATGCGTATTTTGAGAAATTTTATGTTAACAAAATAAACCAAAAATTAAATGAAATTGTGGGTGGTGACACTGTCACACTGATCGTAATAGGTTAAACACTGTAAATAGGGTAGGTTACCAAGTTGAAATTTTGAGTAACAAAAATTTATTTTTAAATAAATGGTTTAAAATTGTATATGTTATCTATGATTAGAGCTGAAATATTATATTAATATAAAGTAATATAATAATATTTTATTTAATATGTTAAATATATAAGTATTTTCTATTTGAAATTTCATTGTACGGTTTAAATTTCCGAATTTAATTTTTGATTATATTTTATTTTTCTTTATATGGCCAATTCTGAAGTGCAAGTTTGATGAATATATGCGTATGTGTGCCATAAATGTATTAATTTTTTTTCAATTGCTCTTCCTTCACAAGAAATGTAACAAGAAATTATTTGCTGTTGGGACTTTTATGCGATCTCTTACTTTTTCCTTTAATACGTATAATTGTGACAAATTCTTGTTTCTAATTTCAAAAAATTTTTTGTTTGTAGTTTAGCTATTTGTTTTTCTTTTTCTTATTTTAAGTAATTAAATTTGTATTCTTCTTTTTACTTTGCTTGAAATAAATATTTTTTTGTCACCCTTAAAGAGAGTGCGAGAGTTCAGATTTTGCAAAATTTGGTATGATTATCTATTCTGTTTACTTAAGTGAGATGGAAACTTGAGAAAATATAATGACAAAGAGCAATTGGTAACAAATTTAATTTTGGAAATAACGGTTTAAATTTAATCTCTGAAATATGTAGGTTCATCATATCTTGTTGTCTTAATTAATACCAATGTTTAATAAATACCGGTTTTATCGCTCGGGGAATTTTTATAATTTATTTTCGTTTGTAATATTGTTTTTTATAGCACTAAAGTTTACTAAATGTTTTTTTGTACTGTTTTTTTCACCCCGTAATAACGTTTTCTATTTTTTTACTGATATTATGTTCGTATTATCGTTTTCTATTTTTTTTACCGATATTTATACCGGTTATATATATCCTATACTTTTTTTAATTTTTCTTTTTATTATTTTATTTTTCATATATCAATTCAACTTATTGTTATTATTAATATTCTATTTCTTTAACAACAATTAATATAATATATATTTTTTATTTTATTTTTTAATTATATTGTTTTTCTCCAATCTATAAAAATACTAACCTTTTTTTACCGGTATACAGCACTGATTCTTTTTTTCTTTTTTCTTATATATTTTTTTTCGTTTTTTCTCGAAACTATTAGGTTTAATTTTGATTCGGTGTAATTTTTTTTGTACTTTTGAATATTCTTTCTTTTTCAAGTTATAATTCTTTTCTTTTATAGGTTCGTTTCTTTAATTTCGAACAAAAAATTTTCTTATTAATTTAATTAACTTTTTGTTTTCATGGAATGAAGTTTTTTTCTTCTTTTTTTAAGTTTAACTATTTGATTTTGTTGTTTTTTTTTAATTTACACTATTTTCTTTTATTTTCTGTTTTCGATTTTTGTATCACTTTTTTCTTGTTCATATAAATTCATTTTATTATGTTATTAATTTTTATATTTATATTTAACTTTTGCACTTTTTTTGATTTTTTTACAATTTTTACAATTTTTTATTTAATTTACGTACCTCATTCTCCTTTTTTTCCTTTATTTAAATTAGAATCCACAGAAAGAGAATGATTGCAAAAGTGTTGTCGTTGATCTTTATTATGGGATATAGTGGAAAAATAGAATTTTTGTTTTCTCTCTTGAATAGAGTTTATTCCATAGGTTTGCGGAGAGACAAAATTGAAGGAGCATAAAATTGTTCCATAGGTTGCGGGGAGCTTGCGTGGAGAAGGACCATGAAATAACGAGTGTTATTTTAGGCAATCTCTCTTGTGGTAGATTGGTAAATAGGGGTTGAAAGCAAGTGTACTAAACATTCAAAGAGAGTTGCAATTATAATTACTCGATATAATACTCGATATAATTACAATTAGGGTTAAATGGGAGAGATAAAGGAAAATATTTATTAATATTCTTTTTAATATGGGTAAAATATATGTGTTGTGTCTGTAGATTACCAACAGACTTTAACCAAATGGAATGGAGAGAGTGTTGGTTAATCTAATGCTTTTAATATTTATTTACAATAAATTATGATATTTTTTGCAAAGATTATGGTTCAAGTGAAAAGGCGAAGTAAGTGATATTTGTTTCAATTGCAAGGAAAGAATGATTTTACAAAATGATTTTATCCTTAAGGAAATTTCTGATTTTATCTTTACAGATAATTAGGATTCTTTTAGAACTTAAGAACTAGTGTTGGTAAACGTTTATATATTAAGTTCAGTTATATAAAAAGTTTGAAATTCATTTAGAAAAAGTATCTTAATGTGAAGGTTTAAAATTCGGTATTATTAAAAAAACTTTTATTGTCCAATTAACAATTTGGACGAGGTAAGTAAAAAGAAAAATATAATACGATATATACTCATAACTTTTTGTTTCACGAATTTGTGAATATACCTCGGAGTTGATTAAATAATAAATTAATGACGATCGATGGAAGGTGCCAAACATATATATAATTATTATAGATGTGGCTTTACATTACGGCCCCATTGAAGGACTGAACGTCTTCAATCGTATGGTAAAGGTGCCAATTTTTCGACCGGGCATTTATAGATGCCGTTTCGAGTTCTTACCTCCGCCACTCTGACCTTGCCGTCTTCGCCTTTGATTATGGCCGTGACTTTCTCGGTCAAACATTGCTTTCGCGGGCGATTGTCGTCGTGCACGATTACCACTCGTCCTTCTTCTAGATTGGCCATTTCTTGATGCCATTTGGTTCTGTTCTGCAGTCCGAGAATGTAGTCCAGAGACCAGGCCTGCCTGAATGTCTGCTTGAGTTTGCAGACCAGACGCCACCGCTTGCATAACTTCACTCCTTTATCTTTCACGCCTTCTGCGGATTCTTGCGGCAGCGAACGCAGACCCTCGCCTATTAGTAGATGAACTGGTGTTAGGGCTTCTCTCGTTGGGTCTGGAGACAAGCGGTGCAATTGAACGGCTGTTGAGCACCGCCTCTACTCCTGCGAGCATTGTTGCCATTTCTTCTTGCGTGAGCGCCATGTTGTCGGCGAAGCGTAGAACTTCGATTGTTTGACAGCGGGTTCCCTAGGCCTCGCGTTGCGGCGCCGCAAGGTGGTATTGAGCTAAAACTTCACCCCGGACGATGCTGTGTTACGGACTGACGGCTTGTCGACTTTCTCGAGCTTTGGTGGAGCTCTTTCGTACGCTGGCTCGACGAAATTCATCGGTTGTCGCAAGTACTTTTTTGGGTAGGAGAAGGCTACCTTTTAAATGACATTAAGAAGCATCAGAGGTAAGATCAGAGACTAATTCTAAATGTACTGCCTTAGAAGTGAAACACAGGAAAACCGCNNTATACATTTTTAATAGTGGTCGCCCACGTATTTTCAAAGACACGTCAATAGGACCACAGGAGTCGACTCCGACTATTAAAAATGGTCGCGAAGCTCTCACTATATTAGTGGGTAATTTTCTCATTATTTGGGACATAAGCTTCGTTTTATTGCATTTGCAATTGCTAACTATTCTTTTGCACTCTTCTTTCGCATTTATTAATCAAATATTTTCTTGCGAAAGAGCTATAAGTGCTTTTGTACCAGCATGGCAATTTTCTAAATGCAAGTTTCGCAAATAGAATAATAATAGTGGAAACTTGGTATTGTACTTCAAGTCTGCATTCAGCAGACCTATATTAGTGAAAATGATTTATTTCCCTCAACAAATGTATGTATAAAGGGAGTTAACTTTTGAATATTAGAGGGCAAGATAAGAGATTTCTGTATTCTGTTTATCTCCTCAGAAAAATTTGGTTTCTAGATCGTTTTAACAAGTCGAAAGAAGGACCATTTCAGTTCATTTGCAGTTGGTGAACAATTTTTCTCAACCTTGCATTTTTTCAATATGTCAACAAATTTGATCACCAATGCAGTGACTCTTAATAATTTGTTGTACGATGAGTATCTTTCTATTAGATCCAACAAACAATTTTGTGGATCCTCTACTGCAAGAAGTAAATTTGTTTTACTTTTTTTCTAATAGTATTTGGTTCTTTGTAACACGAAGTGTTTGTTAACAGGCCAGGAAGAACTGTCACTTAACAAGATTGACGGTCCCTCAAACCAGATCGATTACTTCAATTCCTGGACGTCACATCCTCGAGAAACGATGTCAGCTGGATTATGGTCAGTTGGCACGTGTCGCCATGAAACTTCCCCTGACCACTCCTGAATCTCAGCTACTCTATACGATACAAAAGTAGCAAGTGAGGATGGATGTGTTTTTACCGAATGAAGAGTTATTTCTGAATTTGTCCAGAAACAAACTTGATCGATTTTAAATTCGAACATAGGCTTAATTCGAGTCCACAACTTAGCCAATAGGTGTGCAGCACACAGCTCAAGTGTCGGAAGAGATTTTGTCTTGAGTGGAGCAACCTTTGATTTTCCTGTAAGTAGTCTGACAGTAACTTTGCCAGACTCGAAACTTCTTACATAAATGCAACACCCATATGCTCGCATTGAGGCATCAGCAAATCCATGTATTTGGATGTTTACCGTGGAAGTTGTCTGAACGAATCTTGGGATTGTTATAGAATCGATCTCCACTAAATTAGATTTGAGATTTTCCCATGAAGTATCAAGTTTCATGGGAATCGACTCATCCCAGCCAAGCTTTTGGATCCAAAGTTCCTGTAATAAGATCTTGGATTTTATACCAATGGGGCGCAACAGTCAGAGAGGATCAAATAACCGAGAAGAAACTGAGAGTATATTTTTTTCGTTTCTTTCAAATCCTTGAAAGGATTCTCCAAATGAAACTTCAATGAATCATTCTTCGGACCCCAATGTAATCCCAAAGCCTTAGCAGAATCCGAATCGCTGTGTAACAGCTTTTCACTTTGCGGAGTACTGATAAACCTAGGATAATTTGAAAACCATTTTGCAAGATTAAACCCAGCTGAATTTAGGATCTTAGTGACTTGATTACGAATTGTAATCAGATCCTCGTAGCTTTCGCCACCGGTTAACAAATCATCAACGTAAAAATCACTGCGAACAACTTTTGAACCAATAGGCAAAGTCTCTTTATACAAATCGCTCAATTCAATCAGACATCTTATAGCCAGAAATGGGGCAGATGCTGTGCCATAGGTTACAGTGTTTAGTCGAAACACCTGTAAGCTATCCGATGGATTCTGTCCCCAAAGTATTAATTGAAAATTCCTATCATACGCGTCGATTAAAACTTGGCGATACATTTTCTCGATGATTACGTACCGATGAAACCGAAAACGGATGAGTGTAGAAATCAATTCTTCTTCAATAGTAGGACCGACCATTAGCAGATCGCTTAATGATACATGAGAAGAAGTTCTACACGAAGCTTCGAAAACTACTCGGAGTTTTGAAGGAGTACTTTGAGGTCGCAGAAAGCATTGATGAGGAATAAAATAGTGAGGAGAATCTGGCATGTTATCCAAAAGTGAGATATGTCACAAATTGAAATACTCTTTCATAAAGTCATGTCCCATTGTGTCGTCCTCGGACGGTCTTCGTTCCAACAAGAGAAATCGTCTTTTCGCGACTTTGGACGAAGAACCCAACAACTTTGTATCAGACTTGAAATGCAGTGAGACTACAAATCGTCCTGACGCCAAACGTCGGATAGAATTTTTAAATTTATCCTCACACTGTTGCTGCTCCTCTGAATAAATTTTTATTGATTCATTTGGAAGCTCTTCCAGTTCCCAGAACTTCTTGACTATTGAATCAATATTGTTCTCGTTTTCTATCGAAGTACTCAAATGACAAACACTATTATTAATGGAGTGCTTTGATTAATTGTACTTTCCAGTGACAATCCAACCAAGCGAAATTTTCTGAAGGATTGGGAGGCTCGGGCCAGATTTTATCTGACCGACACACATTAATTCGAAGAAGATTTCTGCTCCGATAAGCAAATCAATTTTGTGTGGTTTGTGGAAGTATGGATCAGCTAACGTTATATTCCTAGGAATATGTAAACCAGTTGTATTCATAATACTATCAGGTTGGAAATTGGTTATTGAACTCAATACCCAGAATTTCGCATTAAATTGAGTAGAGTTAAGTTAACGCTAGATATCGAAACTGAATTTGTTTCATTAATTCCAGTTAAATTTAGTCTGCCTCCTTCTCTTTTTAATCGAAGTAGTTGCGCAAGTTCCTCAGTTATAAAATTTGGTTGAGATCCGGAAACCAAGAGTGCTCTTGCTGGTATCAATTTACCAGAAGTACTTCTTACACTGACTACTGCTGCCGCGAGAATAACTTTTTCATCGGACGAAGAATAATTTACCGATCCAAGTGAAGTCGATGATTGTTCGTTGTAGTTATTATTTGCACTTGTGCTGGTGGGTGTGGCCTATGCACAATGACATTGATGGGAAGCTCACTTACAAATTCTGTCACTTGGATGACGTACACTCTCGCCTATCTGGTGTTCCCTTTTTGTTGAGCCAATTTTATACATGCTGGCACAGATTTTAATGAAGTCAAATCTTTAACATTACTGGCCCTCAGCAGTTGAATGAAGGCAATTGTTAATCACAATGCTGACCAAGATTTGCAAAATATAACATTCTTGTCCAGCAGATGGTTTGATTTCGCCATACATTCTAAGAAAAGGCTACTAATATTTCCTTTCTCCGAAAAATTTTCCAAGTTTTTTGATTAATCAACAAACCATCGCCGCTTGAACTTGAAATTCATCACTGCAATAATGCTGATGACGTTTGTTTCAAGGGCCGGATCGCACAGTCTGAAGCACCAAGTGGAAGTTCTCCGAAAAATCAGATTGTTCTTTCCATTTCGATTTGGTGACTGTAATCTAAAAACCTTTGACATCATTGAAAAATATATAAGAGGCATTTGTAAATCTTTTTATCCGTCCCTATAACAAAATCATAGATCGCGCGATACCCGTGTCTATCCATAACTCCGCAAAAGCAATAGCTGAAGGTCTCAGTGTCTTGTGGCAAATCGAAAAGTTTTTCTTATGTTGTCCAATAAAAATATACAGACCATTCATTGTCGACCGAGCACGCCGTCCATTCAGATTTGCTAATTTTTTTTTTTTTTTTCTTTTTTTTTTTTTTTTTTTGCTGCTTTGGCATAATCTGTCTTCAAGAAAATCACTCTGAAAAGCTTTTTACGTGGTACCTCAGTACCCAAAGCTTCGTCGAACAAGCATGATATCAGATGATTAAATTTTTCAATGTCTGCCAACGTCGGATCATTGTGGACCAAGTTCTCAAACAAACTCATAGAATTTTTATAATCGGAATATTTTCCGTTAAACTTAGGGAGTTTCATGTTTGGGAGCCGCGACTGGAATGGTTTTCCAAAAAAGGACATTTCTGGCATATTTGATTGCCTATTCTTAGCCGGGAGGCTCAAAAATAATGATTTAGTGGTAACACAAATGTCCTCAAGCTCTATCATTGTTTTCGGCATCCAAATTATCCACATCAAATTGGAGCTTCATAGCTTGGTCAATATAACCTTTCAATATGTCCAATCGACATTCCAATTCAATTGGATTAAAAGAAATCGTTTTTTCCAAACCGGATTGACGAAATCGAATTATGTTTTCAACAACTTTACCTTTTTTCGTATTCAACTTCTCCAAACTTTTGGAGGGAGAATCTTGTCTCTTCCTACTAG
>QOCX01000975.1:0-22038 GCA_005959815.1 Sarcophaga bullata
TGCAGAATGTAGGGTATACACATCTCATAGAAACAGTTATTTGCGATCAATGAAGAATAAGAGAATAATTGTTAAAGTCCCTCTCTTTGTTGTCATTCATTTAATTATTCTGATTGCCTGGTAAATATCAATCGTGTTGCTTACACAAATCCTTATACTAGCGCCTATTAAGCTCCCGAACGTACGTCCACGGAACGCAAGGGACGAAATTAGACGGATGAACGAATATAACGTAATGTAAGTTCTGTAAGCATGTACATTGATCTTTATATGAGAAAAATAAATGACGTACGTTCCTTTACGTTCCGTGGATGGTGCTTCTCTGTTGCGACATATTTAGGAGGACATATGAGTGATATAGAATGTATGTGAGAATTGCAGAATGTAGGGTATACACATCCTCATTAGAAAACGAGTTTTTTAGGATCAATGAAGAATAATAGAATAATTGTTAAAGTCCCTCCCTTTGTTGTCATTCATTTAATTATTCTGATTGCCTGGTAAATATCAATCGTGTTGCTTACACAAATCCTTATGCTAGCGCCTATTAAGCTCCGGAAACGTACGTCCACGGAACGCACGGGACGCCAATCTTAGACGGACTTAACGAATATAACGTAATGTAAGTTCTGTAAGCATTTACATTGCTCTTTATATGAGAAAAATAAATGACGTATGTTCCTTTACGTTCCGTGGACGCTGCTTCTATGTTGCGACATATTTAGGAGGATATATGAGTGATATAGAATCTAGGGAATTTATTTAAAAACAATAAATTGCTGACTTAATGTAGGAACTATTTTTTGTATTAAACAAGCGCTAGTTTAGAAATTTTTTATTGTAACTTAACGCATAATATATCAAAAAATTGCCTATAAAATTGCCTTTAATTTCTTTTCTTATCTCCTGTTCCTGTACGACAAATTATTTCTGAGAAGCGAATGCAAAATTTACATGAAATCACCTAATCGGCTATTACGATAATTTTTTTCGATATACTTCATGCGATATACGATATAAAACACGTCCTGGTTACAACTGAATTATGTTCCGAATATTGCATAAGGTAGGGTATGCAAAGTATTTAGAAACAGTTATTTCATAAGAGTCAAGAAAAAAAGAAATGGTTAAACTCTCTCTCTCTCTCTCTCTCTGTCTGTTTCTCTGTTTTTCTTTCTGGTCGATCAGTGAATTATTCTGATTTCCTATTATTAATTTGGTATGGTAAAATTTACCATAAGAATGACACCAGAGGTACAGGACTTGAGTACATGGCTGCTTGTGATAAGATTTAATATTTAAACCTTAATACGTAGGCTATTACGATAACTTTTTTGGAATTAAGCGAGTGCTGGTTACAACTAAATTTTATGCCGAATATTGCATAAGGTAGGGTACACACATTTTGTTGAAACAGTTATTTCAAATGAATAAAGAAAAAGGGGAAAATTGTTAAAATCTCTCTCTCTCTCTCTCTATTTCGATCCCTTTGTCGTCATTCTGTTAATTATTCTGATTGCCTGTTATTAATCATGTTTGGTAAAATCATCATAAAATTGACTGGCACAACTAATAATATACAGGGTGTGCAAGAAGTGCAAAAAAGAAAACACCGAGTTAAACTTATTAAGGGAGGAATATGGTGTATGATATTAGAGCTATCTATTAGGCGATGGCTGACCGCTGAGGTCATTGCAGTAAGTACTACAATATGCAGTGCACAGTAAAAGTCTTAGTACACCAATATATATTTTTGGCAAATTTTATGAATTTAAATCAATAGTTTGTATAAAAACTTAAAGTATTTCTATTCATTTTATTAACTTATTTCTGTTTTAATATAAAAAAAAAACAAATTTTTAACGTTTTTCACAAAACAAAAACAAACGTAAGGAAAAGTTTCTGATGGCTTCTCGGTTTTTGTCACACAGCAAAAAAGTGTAGGTACCCTCAAGAAGAACTCAAAAGCAAATTTAAAATTTAACGGCCTAATATATGAAAATGTTGTCTTTTATATGTAGTATGCACTGTATTTAAACCATTTTGAATTGAATGTAACCGGCCGGCAAATGCCAGCATGCACTACCATGAACAAGTTTTGGGAAAGATGAGTTGAGATTCATTGTCAAACTCACCCGGTCTCAACTGAATAGAAAGCGTACTAATCAACTCCTTAAACTGGATCTTAGAGACATCTCTGCCTCTGTATTTTGTCATGGATAGTCATGTGGGGAGACTTACCTGCTAGCGTCTTCTGCAGAGTTTATAAGTAGATTGATGAGGTAATTTTATTTCATATTAAGCCGTGTAGTCGCCGTAGTCTAGTAGGTAGTGTGTTGGCTTATTAGACGAAAGGCCAGGGTTCGAATCCCCGGTCAGACATCAAAAAAGAAAAAAAATATTTCTTCGATTGCTTCCTCTCAGCAGATTTCTGGCAAAAACTCTGAGAGTAAAAAAATTGCCATGAAAAGTTTCTCAAAAATCTTATGTTCTGTAGGTCCCGCTACTCATGTATAAAATTAACACACACAACATAAGTGGTGTGAGAAGCTAGGCCGTAATCCTAACTGATTGCAATGGCCAATTATGTATGTATTAAGACGTGAAAGACGTCTGTACGATACTAGATTAACTTAACTGTGAGACTACTCTTCATCTTAATCCTAAAGAAATCTAGTTTTAAATGAAGCCCTGATCCCGTCGAAAGCGCGTAAATAAAATTAGCTCAGACTTTGAAAGTTAGCTGTTTCAACTCGTACCATAGTGAGCTTTGATTTCAACAAAACTGCTAGCCCCTTCTGTCCTATTGAAATTTCATGAAATTTCGAGTACTCAATGCAGAAGAATGTTGGGAAAACCTTTGCCCAAATGAAGTATAATCAGACTACGGCACCAATTCCCCCGGGGGTTGAACACCTAGGGCACGAACATCAACAATGTTTGTTAAAAAAGCGTAAAATTGCATTCAATTGCTTGTCAGCTTCTAAAGAAGAAGGTTCATGTAGCTTTTTTTCAGCTTTCAATTATACACCCAAAAAAATTTTACAGTAAGGTTTGCTATTTTTCCAATGAGATTCACTAATAACAATGAGAAATTATCTCCATTTTTGGAAGAATATTTGTCAAGTTAAATAGATTGGGGATTTGTTACTGTACATATTTTTTATATTTTCCACTACATATACATATTATTGGTTACTTACTTAATTGGCCATTACACCGCTTCAGTCCGGATTACGGCCTAGCTTATCAGAACACTTATGTTGGGTGTATTAATTTTATACATGAGTGGCGGGTCCTACAGTTTAAAGTCGACTCCGAATGACAGATTTTTTTGAGAAACTTTTAATGGCAATTTTATTTACTCTCAGAGTTGTTGCCAGAAATCTGCTAAGAGGAAATCGCCGATGAAATATTTATTTCAGATCCCGTTTTTGATATCTGACCGGGGATTCGAACCCTGGCCTTTTGTCTAATAAGCCAACACACTACCTACTAGACTACGGCGACTACACATATTATGGTTTGCACTTGAAACTATTACTAACAAATTTTCCTCTAGGTTAACACATGCCTCCCACAAATACACTCCCATTTTTATCATGTTCTCTTTGTGCCTGGGGGTTGCAAGTAGACTGTAGTACGTATTTGATAACTTTTCTCATTTCGGCGGTAGTTGACTGATTGTATTTCACCTTGCTTTGTATCCGTGCTATAGATTGTATGGTTATTTCTTAACGCTTTAATTAACGGTCTAAACCTCTATATACTTACAGTTAAATAAAGAGCAACACTACGTTACAAATATATGCTTCAATGTATTGTTTCTATGTTTCATCGAATGTTTCGATTACTGTGTTTAAAGACAGACTTTAATTACCTGTTGTCTAGAAATACATATACCGTTATATAGACAGTTATAAGACAGTTGCAAGGCTTTACGTAGACGATCGTAAACATTTTTCACTGCAATTATGTTTAAATTTTCTTTTTTGTTATGGTTTTTCTAGAAAATATTTAAAACAACTTCGATTTTATTTTGTTTACTTTATTCTATCCATTGCGTACATACATAAATACATAACTTACATATAAAAATCTGCTTATCTAAGTTTATATATGATCATAGTTAATCATTTCAAGTATTATAATGTTGAAAATCTTTTCCAAATAATATAGAAAAACTGCACCCTTCATTGTATTGCAATGAATAGTGATTAGAATAGTAAACCACCCACCTGATATGATTCCCGCATTATGTAATCATTATTAAAATTCTTTACTTTCTATTTCTATTTCCGTTATCGTTTACATTTGGCAACATTATATAAATGATAACACAATACATATATACATTTGAGACTTATAAACACATGTGATTCTATATGATATTTTGAGTATATACTCACTACATATGTGGCATATGTGACATGCCAAAAAAATTATATTTTTTTCCAAACTGTATTTACATTTGTTGGTTGTATATAGGATTTGTTTAATCATGTGTACATTCTATTGTAAAAAAAGAATACAAAATTATCTCCTGGTTTATTGATTTTTTATAAACACTATTCAGTCTGTTTTATTATCATAAGGATAAAATACCAAGCGTTGGCTAAATTTACAATTGATTTGATTACGCATGGTTTACTGGTAAGTATTGCAAGGCGATAAACAATGAAATAATACGGCAGCATTGAGGTCACAATTGGAAATAGTTTACCAAACACCTCATATCTATCACTTTATCTTATAATTGATATCAAACTCCAATAAAAAAAAAAGAAGAAAAATTTATCATAATTTAACATATGAATTATTAGTACATAGTTTATCATTCATTATTCAATTAACAGGAAATAAATTTTTGGTCATTACTTCAGAAATTATCTTCAAAAAAAAAAAAAAGAAATTAATGACAACAAAATAATGAAAAAATTTCTTAAATTCATGAATCATAGTCATAGTAAGCGAGGCTACTGCTACTGACATCTTTTCCCCTTTTTTATTCCTTCGCACCCGAACGCCGCCTAAGAAGCTCCATTACTATTTACGATTAGTTCGGTATATATCGGATGGTAGGTACTTAAATCCCTCGAAAATCTTAGTAAAATTTTTGGTGCTCAGTTAAGTAACATTCCATGAAACCGTAACATTGAGCCGACGAGCTCGCCGGGACTGGCGCTCCTCTTCCGGAATCCTCTTCAATCAATTTAGAAATGCACTTTACTTCTTTCAAGCTGGCCATTGCGCGGAAATTCTTTCGAGACGCCAACCTATTCTGAATCAAGGAGGAGTCACCACTAGGCTCACTTGGCCCTGATGGATAGAAGGCGTACAACCAATTATTTGGACTTGGTGGTCATGCTTACAGTGTCCATGCTTACAGTGGCCATGCTTACAGGACATTATGTTATGGGTAGACACGCAGAAAGGAAGCGGTCCCATTTAACAAACTTCTGTCTTTGTAAGTGGCCCATCTCTAGCTAGGAGCAGATATAGGTTACTTAGCTCTCCATTTCTTGTCAGTTTAACGGCGCTATCATCTATTGATTTGGACTTGGTCTTGGCATTATCTCAATCACAGTGGCCATGGTTACAGGTCATTGTGTTATGGGAAAACACGCAGTTGGTGCAGATCCGCTGAGGAACATGAGACTGTTATCTACTTTCTTTGTCAATACCCATCTCTTGCTAAGTGTCGATATAGGTTATTTGGCTCTCCAATTCTTGTCAGCCTAACGAAGCTATCGTCCATTGATGTTAAGTATATTGCTTCGTTTATCAAGCTTTTGGGCTGGTTTTCCAGCGTGGGGTAGTCGTGGGGTAAATAGGCAGTCCTTGCACCGACCAACACCTTCCTCCCTGGTGCAGGAACTGCGTTCATCTGTGGCGTCACAGCGGTCCACTATGCATGCTCAAGTGAGCTTTTGGTATCAAAGCTATCGCTCTAACCTAAGCTAACCTAAGTGAAACTACTGATAAGCAAAATCGAAACAATTTTTTTATTAAAATTACTGTCGGGTAGCTGAATACACATACTAAAAAATGGTTCGGGTGCAAAGGGATATTTCATCCTTTTGTCAGTTTCTTAGAATACCGATAACAGAATCAGCAATAATCGCAAGCAAGCTTTCTTTTTAACAGCCCTTGAATCGTTATTTCATAAGAGAAACTTCTTAATGGATTCGGAGAGAAAATGTAAGTGGAGATGTAAATAAAGAATTTTTAATGGGGATTATTGTAGTTACAAAACAGTTTTTATCAACCGAGTATAGGTTCTGTAGATTAAGGCTTCGCATGACTCGTTTTTGTTTCCTTCAAAACTAAATCAAAGAAATGCGTTGATTGGAGGGGGCTAGGAAGCGGTAAGCTGTATTAGTATAGGACTTATTGAAGTGATCGTAGTCTAGTACATATTATGCTGTCTTATTAGACATGAGGTCACGTTTCAAGCCCCAGGTCAGATATCTACAACAAACATGAAAAATATTTCTTCGACTTTTTTCTCCCAGTCGATTTCTGGCAAAAATTCTGAAAGAAAATAAAATTGCAATGGAAAGTTTTCAAAAATCGGCCGCTTGGAGTCGTACGTTTCCGTGCGATAGAGATTATTTTTACTTAGAGCCTGTAGTTCATTTACATGCGACTCAGAGTGAAATTTAATGTGATTTTTAAATATGGAAACCTTCACTGAAGATTTTTGTAAAAGTATTCATGGGCCTAGGATGATTTTTTGAGGTTTTATAAAATGAAAAATCTATGAAATGAACATTGTTTTTCCATGAATGTTAAAGTTGAATAGGTTATCTCTTGACCAATAATCTGAAACTAATCACCAAACCCATCCATAAAAGAAGTACCAAAAACTTTTTAATTTCAAGGTTTGTTGTCGGGGTACCCATTGGTTTTTTCTCGAAGATATAGTTACGGCGGTTTTGCCCAAAATCTGTTGTGCGTATTGGTTGGTTTCTTTGACAATTAAATCAATTATATCGCTGTCTACATATAGCAAATATGCATCCAAACAGGAAATGTCTGATGAAATACTATGCTGGATACCACATTTACCCGTAAATGTCAGGGTCTTTTGACCCAATCCATTTTGGTATTCAACATTTCTGCGTCTGCTGTTGAACTATCTTCTTCAGCTTCATCTTCCATATTGATACCATCTTCAAAGACCATGTTATCGATTTCCACTGGACCTATGTCAGGCTCAGAGTCAGAATCCAAAATCTTCGGTATCCAATCAAAATCATCATCATTTGAAAAATCTTCAGCACTCTCCGCCAAGGCTACCAATATTTACTTTTTTCGTTTAACTTTCGTTTCGACATTTTAGTTCCACAAATGCATACCCATCGTTCAGTGCCACGTCGTGCAGACACATGAAAGCCTATATAAAATAAAAATCAAGGGGCATAATAGACTAGGGATATCTCAGAAATCGATTTTTATCACTGATACACTCAGTTAACCGCTTGGCATTCAATATGTTAATAAAGTCAAAAATCAATGAAAAAAACTGTGACATTTTTTAATAACATACCATGAATTACAAATATTTGCCTTATGGATTCAATTATTAAAATTTTATACAAAATTATAGGAAATGAGTTAAAACTGACCGTCCAGTTTGTGGAAATATTCAAAGGAAATAATTTAAAAATAAAATGTAACACGTTTTTGATTTCGAAGCTGTTACTTATAATTAAGAAAGACTTAAGCCAACTGGTCTATTTAATAGCATAGTAGACGACAGCTGAATAATTGTTTAAATGTCTCGTCAACAATCGAAATATTTATGTATGCAGATACCAAACCTAACGACAGAATGCCATTTGAAGTTAGCATAAGTAGAGTTATGAGTATTAAAGGATGAAAAGGTTGTCTAAAACGAAAACACAACAGGCAAAAAGAACACAGGAATTTATTAACTCAATGACTCACCCTCAGAAAGATCATTTCCGGTATTTATTGAAATTAATAAAATACTCGACTATTTTACTGTCCTTGGCAGTATGCTGCTAATCCTTTGAAAGATTGCATTTTATTTCTCTTATTATTGGCACACTGGCATGTGTACCGTATTGTTTTTGATTTTTTTTTTCTTCTAAAGAAAAACACTGAAACACAATGAAAGCGGCTAAAAATCCTGTATACCACCACTACAGTTACTCTTTACCTTACACTTCTGTTTTCATTCAAAAAATTCATTCATTCAGGTCTTTAAAATGTTTTTGTTTTTTTTTCGTTTTTGTTTTTATTCGTTCATTCTGGAAGGAATTCCTCAGAAGCGAGAATACATTGCATTAACACATACAAACATAAATTTGCATGTCATTGTATGTGGTGTGTGTGTGTGTGTGCCCTTAGCAACAGCACAGCAATAATATTGTAAAAATTAAAAGAGATCATATATCGAATTGATATTAAAAAGAGTAGAACAAAAACTAAACAAAGAATACTTAACATTTTCCTTTTCATTCATACTCTCCCTTTTTCTCTGTTTCGTACTGTTTCGCTTGATGTTTATTTATTTAATATTGTACTCTCTACACTCTAGACAATGAAGTGGCTGTTATCGATAAATACGAGTCCTTTTTCTCTTTTTTTTTTTTTTTTGATATTAAAAACCAAGTGGTAGTATGAGAGCGTGTGTGCATGTTGGATGGACGTTTGGTCACATGATTCCTTTTATTCTTCATACTGTTTATTATAGATTCCCTTTAATAAATTTTCCATTCTTTCTGTTCGCATTGTTGTTATCCCTTAAGTCCTTATTGTATTGGTTTTAATTTAGAAATGTTGCCGTATATGTGTCAGAAGTTTTATAGGTTACCATGCCGTATATTCTCGAACATTTAAAGTTATATAGTCTTCAAGCTGTTGGATAGAACGTATGTTGTCAAGGCCAACCGAACATGCACATACAAACACACATACACACGCATACCACGAAGTACATTCATAATGCAGCTGATGGTTTTTGAAATTCTTTGGTTTTTTTTTTTTGTTTGTTCGTTAAACATTGCTGTGTTGTTGTTGTTGCTGTTGTTGTGTTTAGAGAACAAAAGGACTGCTTAAAAAATGTATGCAAGGTCATTAAGGGATGTCTAAACGATAGCGCCTTTTGCACTAGGGCAGTAGCGCAAGTATAATTCCATTCTCAATTAATTGCAACCAGAAGTGAATTAAAACTACAAAATACTCACGTACATACATAAATGTACGATCATTATGGGCTACTAAAACTGATAAAATTGTTTAGTAAATAAGGAATTTCACAACGACAAAATAGTAGAACATAAACGCTGTCAACAAATATGGAACAAAGATAAATCGGCAGTTGCAACCGTGAATACTTTCATTTCAATTTTTGTTTTTGTTGTTGCATCAAAACATATGAAATTAATGGGCATGGGCTTTCACAAATGCAGAAGTTTTGCATCAAACTCTTATGTGTTCCTGGTCACTGGGACGTCCTTGATAGTTGTGTAAGTGATGAATTTTTTTTAACAGTTATGCTCCCACTGAATACTCTGAGTACAGATCAACATTTAAGAATCTATAAGCCTCGTCAGACTACCCATCAATCTGGCAAAAGTATTCAATAAGCACTGACAAATTCAGGAACTCTACTGAATTTCGCTTTATAGAGCCACATCTATGGCTGTATTTATTGCTAACTGGTCATTGCGAATTCGTTAGGCGTGCGGGAGAGAGCTTTGCACTAATCCTGACAAGCATTTTTTGAGGATTTAAATCGATCAAACATAATAAGATGGTAAGCCCCGTTCTTTTGCCGTCTCTGATTTGACGTTACCTCTCCGCATTTAGGTACCTTTTCTGGATATTCTGACGGTCATTGTAACGACATTATGCTGGCGAAGTTTCGATGCTAACTACAGAGACCAGTTAATCAGGACCTGTTGATTAGATCCGAGACACTGGTTTCCAACTACCCACTTGATGTGCGCTCAACTTAAGAAAGTTGCTTAAAGCTCCACCACTCCATGCCATGGGCGCTAAAAATATGCCAATTATAATACTAGAGTGCTCGATTCAATAGTTATGTTTATATGATTTGTTATTGTTACTTATGTTTATTTTAGTTTGCATCATAACTGTAAAATAAAAATTGAAAAGAAAAATTATTTTAACTTGGAAACACTATCCACAGATCTCATTACGCTATTATAGAAATTCTCAACGATTATTAAATCCTCCAGTTATATATGGTAAAGTAATCGCATTCTTGTACACGACGTGGGTGGAGTTTCGCAATTAAACTTCTAATATTGTCACGACGTTATTCCTATTACGCCTTCGATTACTTTCTAGTCGAACGAGCTTTTCAAACATTTGTTTACATTTTATCTAAAAATGAAACCACAATTTATTAATAAAGTTAAAAAAAAAAAAAAAAAAAAAAATAAAAAAAAAAAAAGAACAGAAAAAAAAAAAAAAAAACAAAACATTAAAAAAAAAAAAAAAAAAAAAAAAAAGAAAAGAAATGTTAGTCCAAGGGCTTATTTACAAGATGAGAGTTTTAAGTACATCAAATTCAGAATTTCAGCTGTATTTTAGAAACGGTGAGTAAAAATTATAAGATTGTGTATACACGATTGGGTAAAATACCAAAACAAAGTGAAAGTGGGACCATATATTTCACTGTTTAGGTATTCCGGAGCAAAATCTAGCACAAGGAACAAACTCTAGCACCCGGAACAAAACCGATTGCTAATCGTTATGAATAAAATTCGTATTGTTCTACTTAAAATTGTATTTCTTTAGCATTTCTTATGCGCTGCATTACATTGCATTACATTAATTGAAAAATAAGAACAAAAAAATCATTACAATTTGTCTTACGGTCTTGGACGTTTTTTCCTAATCAAAGTTCACTCATCTTATGCCACTCATTATATATTTATACGAGTATACGAGTATAATGAATTTCTCGTCATCATACGATGGCGGGCTGCCTTTATACCGGACATAGGCGGTTGATAAGTTATCTTTACCTTTATCTTTTGCCTCTCTCCCTGGGTTTTCCGATTTCACTAAGGGTTCTACCAAGGCTATGCGATATAAGGAAATAATAAGAATTTTTCTCAAAGTTGTTTAAAAATAGTGTTTCCGATCCACGCAAACTTTCCTCTGCAAACCTCTAACTTTATATCTGCCATTTAATTCATTTTATAAAGATGTTCGTTGCTTATTATGTGTGGCCAGAATACTGCAATAATTCTTCTGAGATATCGATTCTAACACACTCTCAGTTCATTTTGCATGAAGCTTATAATTAGACGTCTGCACCAATAGCCACCGGTAGCCAAACATCTTCCGCCTTTTACACACATAGGTCACGAACATCAACAATGTTCGTTAAAAAGAGTGTAAAATTGCATTCAGTTGCTTGGCAGCTTCTAAAGGAGTAGGTTCATGTCGCTATTTTGCAGCTTTCAATTATACACCCAAAAAACTATTACAGTAGGATTCACTATTTTCCAATGAGATTCACTAGTATCAATGAGAAATGATCTCCATTTTTGGAAGAATATTTGTCAAGTTAAATACGCAGTCTTTAGGGATTTGGCACTGTACATTTTTCCTATATTTTCCACTACATATACGAACATATTATTAGGTTACACTTGAAAAGATTACTAACAATTTTCCACTGGCTTATCACATGCCTCTCACAAATACACTCACATTTTTATCATGTTCTCTTTGTTGCCGAAATGTAGCTTTGTTCCGATGCTGTATGTGTTTGAGTTCCATACCCAGTATTTTTAAGTGAATATGCAAATTGTCTTTTTAATTCTCTTCCTCCTATCTAATTAAGCTCCTATTTCTTCGACAACTTCCTCTCAGCAGATTTCTTGCAAAAACTCTGAAAGTAAATGTAATTCCCATGAAATATTTCTCGAAAATCTGTTGTTTGGAATCTACTTTAAACTGCAGGTCTCGCTACTCATGTATCAAAATTAATGCACGCAACATAAGTGGTGTGATAAACTGGGTTCTAGTCCTGACTAAAGGGTTGTAATAGTCGACTATGTATGTATTTGAAATTACAGCTTCACGAACCAAATTTTTCTTCAACGTTTTCTCCTGAAGTTGCAATGGATTTCTGTTTCCTATGCTAAGGCAAGTATATGCAATAGTTTTAGTCAAATTTCAAATCAAAATAAAATACTTTTTTATCCATCAAACTCCGTGGTAATGCTCTGTTGACAACTTTTATTACTTTTCTAAAAATATATTGAACCTGATCTTAGAATACCCCCACCATCGATATCCGAACAACACAAATTCAATGTATAAAGACATCATTGTTCAATGCTACATGCATACATATGTATGTACATATGTATGTACAGATGTACATACGCATGATATTATCAAATAGGAAAAGGCAATTATTATTTCTTGTATGTATGTATGTCAACAATTAATGATGATCGTTCTCTTTAGCATTAGTTTTATTGCACTGCCTCACACTCTGTTTCTATTCTAATGAACTCTTTATTTTTTCCATACATTTTTTATTTTGCTTTTATTGTTGTTGTTTTATTTTTCATTTTCTATTTTACATACGAGTTCGTTATTTCTTTTCATTAATTTTAATAAATTTATCTCAGTGGTGGTCTGTTCTTCCACTATTCGGATATTTTTAAAAAAAAATTTTTTTCTTTCTTTCTTTATTTTTTGTGTTTTTTTGTTTTATCTTTGTGTGTTTTGCTTTATACGTATGTATGTTTTAGAAAGACGTTTTTGCCTATTTATAAGTGACAGTAGAGTAAAAGGCTGACAGGCAGGCAGCCAAACAGACAGAGTGCCTAACGAACCGAAAGCGGCATAAATGGACCGAGAAACTAATGAACGCATTAGAAAAATGATTCGATGACTGAGTGACTGATAGAACATATGTATGTATCTATGTATAATGGACAATTGGTGGGTTTGACAGCCTGTCATTGGCAGATAATAATGAAATTGCTATTTTTGTAAATTTTTTTTCCTTTAATTTTTCCACGCTGCTTTAGTTCTTGTTGGTAATCGTAATGATGTTCACTATAATAATGATCATTACAATTATCGTCATCATGTTTGTTGTTTTTATTATCGGCATTATTGTTGGTTTTGTATTTTTTTTTGTTTTTCTCTTTATTTCGTTTGTTTTTATTTTCTCTCCACATAACTAATCTGGGGCAATGATTGATTATGTGTATTTGTTGTTTAAGCTCATATTTACACTTACACTTACACTTACACTCACACTTACATATGGTATAGCGTTGATGTCATTGTTGTAACTATTCTTGTCAACCGTATTGTAAGATGCATTTGCCTTCACCATTATTGTTGTTATTATTTCGGGTTTCTTTTTAAAATACCAGGCACAAGTGCATTTTGTAACAGTATTGCCAGCATTTTTTTTTATAATTTATTTAAGAAATTTTCCTAATAAATTACAGGAAACTAAGAGAAAATATCTCATGGTTACAAAATCCTTACTTCTTATTAAAATATGCAATAAAAAACCAACAAATTTCGAATAAAAAACTCTATACACCTCAAAATAATAACCTGCGCTAAATCTGACCTGTGACAAAATCTAGCCTAAGCTCAAAGCAATCCATGATAACCTAGAGCACATAATTTATAGGTTAACAAAAATTTGGAGTCAATTTCACCAATACTGAGTTAAGCTCTGCTTTATAGTGGATAAATTGAAATGTTTAAGCCTGTAAGGCTACATACCTACACAACAGGACTCAGGACATCCCTTCGGTCAGGATTTCGAGCAAGCTGGTGGGACCTACAGTTTAAAGTCGACTCCGAACGACAGATTTTTTAAGAACTTTAAGTGGAAATTTTTTGTTTTACTCTCAGCGGCTTTGCCAGAAGCCTGCCGAGGAGGAAGTCGCCGATGAAATATTCTTTCATATTTCGTTTTGTTGGAGATGTCTGACCTGGGGTTTGAAGCGTGGCTTAAGGTCTAATATGTCATTAAAAGTTTTCTAAAAAATCTGTAGATTGGAATCGACTGTAGGTCTACGCTAATCATGTATAAAATAAAGTGGCGTAAAAAGCCAGATCGTAAGCCTAACTTAAGAGTTGTAATGACCAATTAGGCATGTAAGTGTGTATTAATATTTGGTATTTGGTTCAAAAATTATTCAATTATTTCAAGTTTTCTCTAAAATTCTAATTCTAAATACAAATATTAAATGCAAGTTTTATTTAAAAACGCTTGTTGTTGTAATAAAGGAAATTTGTAAGCAATTTCAATGTGTTTCTTGTGCTAAATACGAGTCAACTAAAGACAGAATTGTATCTTCTTAAAAATCAGTATAAAATTTTAAAATCAAATCTCGAACCTTATGAAACGGAAACCCTGTTATCTCTATCTTTACACATTGCCATGCATACGTATGCATGTATGTATCCATGAGTGTTATTCTACCTAATTCGAATATGTATAGTGGTTATGGCCGGTGTTCATGATATTGTTGTTGTTGTTGTATAGTATAGGCTTGTTTTTTATATAAATATGTATTTCGTTTTTTGTTGTTGTTCTCTTTCTTCTAGTGTGTGTGTTTACTTTTTTCATTGTCTTATTTTATGGTCGATGAGTATCACACCCCTCGTGCGATTAGATTATTTTTTGGTTCAATATTTGTTGTACGATAGAAAGAACAACTATAATAACAGCAACAATAACAACAACAATGGAATAATAAATGAATAGATTGTTTGTTGCCTATTTCATATCCTATGGGTAGAGTGGCAGCAAAGCCAAAGGCTAAAACAACAAGACAAATTTTCCTTTCTACTCGTATAGGATTTGGGATTTGTTGTTGTGTTGATATTTCTGACACTTGATGTGTTTCCCTTTCATTTTCCCTTCATTTTTTCACTACATGAAAACATAATTTTCTCAATTTTTCATTTTACAATTTATTCTGTTTTTCTTTTTTTTTTCATTTTAATTTTTTTTTTNNNNATATGAAAAAATGGAAAGAAAAAATTTATGGCAGTATCTCGTAGTAAAAACTTATCATTTTCCAAATGAAATACAATTTTGTTAAGAATTTTCTTTTGTTTGTTATCCGTTTTTTTTTTTTGTTAATTTTTTTCATTATTTTTTAATTAAAATATTATGGGATTAAGAAAAATTGTTTGTTTTTCTTGGTTGCTCTGAATTTTAATTGAGTTATCTATTGGTATAAAACAACAAAGGAAGGCACTGCTGATACTCCTCACCCATAAGGATGTTTATCGTATATTAAACAAAAAAAAAAACTTTTAATATATCTATACAGGTATACTTACATACACACACACTGGAACATATACGAGTGTGAAAAATTATAATTTTCCCTTAAAATCTATGACTAAAGCTATTCAACATGACATCATAAGTGTTTTAAAAGTCAAAAGTTATTCAAAAATAAATTTAAAAAGTAAAAAAGTAAAGAAAACATTTCTCACTTTTCAAATCCGTTTCACGATTTTAAATTTATCGTTACTAACTATTGATTTTGAAAAGGCAATGGGTAGTGTGTTGTCTTATTAGACGCAAGAACGTGGTTCAAACACCAGCTAAGACATCAAATAAGCAAAGTATCAACAGTCTAGCAAAACACTCTGAGAGTAAATAAAATTGTCACGAAAAGTATCTCATTTATCTGGCGTTCGGAACCATGGCAGAAATTAACACACGCACAAAATGAGCTATGTAGGTTGTAATTCCGACTAAAGCATTGTAAGGACCAATTAAGTAAGGAATTGAAAGGTTTGAAACTACTTTCGTTTGTTTTTTCAAGACAATTTTCCGCAAATGTTACCCGAAAGCTCTTTGGGCATACTCTCCTTAGCATTTCATGTGGTATGGCTGAAATTGTTGTTGGCGAGAGACTTCATGCACTCCACAAAAAAATAATGTCCTTTATGTATGTCAAATAGTCTCATCATGACGGTCAATAAACTATTAAAAAACATAAATTTAATTATTCATCAAACTCGTCTTCAAATAGGTTCATAGTATTGGCACCGACTTGTTGAAACCACATGTAAGCCGAGTACAATTCAACTATTTTGGTCAAAGAGACGTCAACAACCATCATACGGTACCTTGGTTTAGGATGACTAATCCGCTGCAAATTCCTTTAACAGCCTTTGCTTTTTACTTCAAATTCGATTATTTTTTTTGATGGCATACCAATTGTACCGAAAATGTGCTTCTTTGCTGGGCATACCTTCATAATTCATTTGAAAAGTATTTCTCAGAACAAACACAATTTGCTAGCTCCGTTAATCTACTCGTGGTAAAATAAATATTTCTGAACACACAAATCAACCGCTGTTTCGTAAGATTAGCTTTTATTTTAACTCAAGCTCAAGACTGTCTGTTTTGCATTCCATTGAACCCAAGTCTTGCAAGCGATACAAGTATGGACTTCCAAATAACTTCAAGGTTTTTCGACGATTGGTCTCAACTGATGGTGTTTTCCTCCTTAAAATTTTTTAAACGTTATTTTACAAGTTTAAGAGCCATTATTACAACTTGCTGTTAACTATAGGGAGGTTTTAAGGGGCATATTAAATTATTTTTCATTATTATGAGTACCCAATAACATAGAAGTGAGCGTTAAGCTAAAGGGAAGTCATCCTATTTTTAACACTTAAGTTCACTTTTATCTATCTTTATTTAACATACCATATTGTAGATATTTACGATATTAAATTTTATTAAAGTTTAGCGTTATTTTACTGGCATTGCCATATTTTTGAAAAGGTTAGTTCTATTTTTTCTGTAAGGTTGTAATAACGTAAACAAGTTAAAGCTAACTTTACAGTTCCCTTTAGCTAAAGGGTACCTTAACTAACGTCTACTTTTAACGGCATGTTGTAATAATGGCCCTATGTTAGATTGAGATTAGATTTTATTGCTGACCATTTGAAACATTTTTCTCCTCTACGTTATGTAAAGTATTTCGAATTTTGTCATGGATGACATTGCTTAGCAATGAAAATAATTCCTACTCGAATGTAAAAAATACAATGATATCCACGCCAAATCCGCGAAACTCATTGCCTCATGTGAATTCGATATTTTATAAAATTTTATTAAGGAAAGGACAGTAAAACATTCGATGGGTAATTGTGTGCAAAATAAATTAAATTATGAATAAAAGGTAAAGAATTTGAAATTATTATGGATCGTAATCAAGAAGCCAATATCGCGCATATTCCTTATTTAAGAATTTTAGTATGTAAGGCTGTGGATAATTGATAATTAAAGAACCCTAGTCATATAAGTACATAGATGTCTCAAACAAAACGAAATATGAGAATAAAATAAAATTGCATAAAACGTTCTCAAATCTATCATTCGGAGCCAGCATTAAACAGTAGGTCCCGCCCACCGTGGATAAAGTTGCAAGAATGTCTAAAGTATTGTAATGACCAATTAAGTAAGTAAGTATGGATAATTTTCCAAAATAAAAAGAAAAATGAGAAAAAATATTATCGGAGCCCATTAAGTCGTTTTATTAGTTGACATTTTAATAGCAACCGCATGTATAAATATAATGATAAATTTATGTAAGTGTGGTAATTGCTAAGCAAACTTTATCAGAATTATAAACCTATTTAAGTATAAATCTTTTTTCTTATGGTCTTAATTTCAAAGATATTAACAGAAAGCTGTTTAAGTTACGTTAAGAAGTTACCAGTCATCAAGTCTCCGAGGTAAATATCTTTCCAAAGGTACAAACCTTCAAATCATTGCAACAATATTACATAAGTCATAATTGACCATTACTATCCTTCAGTCAGGGTTATGTTGTGTGTGTTAATTTTACACATGAGTGGCGGGACCTACAGTTTAAAGTCGACTCCGAACAACAGATTTCGTCCCAGAGTTTTTGCCAGAAATCTGCTGAGAGGAACTCGCCAAAGAAATATGTTTCTCATATTTTGATGTCTGACCGGGGATTTTAACCGTGGCATTTCGTCTAAAAAGCCAACACACTACCCACTAGACTATGGCGACTTCAAAAATATTAGGTACACAGAAATAAAATGGCGTAACATAATTTGAATTAAGATTTGTAAAAATTGCTACAAAAATTGTTACTACTAACCAAAACGGTTCAGAACAAGTACTCGTGGTTAGCATATTCACGTTTTTAATGTTCAAAGTCGAATAAGATCTTCCGCAGATTTTGAACAAAATTTGTTGTAAATATTTGAAGGAAATATTTGACTAGAATAAGGTTATAAGTAAAGGAATATTAAATACCCATATGCTTGGTACATTTCTAGGGTACTTATCAATAACAATTTAAGATACAATTGTAGTTTTTTAAACCTTTATTTAGCAAATTTTCCTAACTTTGCTATCAAAACTGAACTTTTGTATGTTTACTGTAGATTTAAAGCCTACATTTAAATGAAATTTTATTTATTTTTTTATACTTTTATTAAAAAGGAAATTATGAATAAAATTCTCCATTTCTGTGGTTAAAATAAATCGTTTTAAGCCACTGCATTATAGGTAAAATGACTACATCTTCAGACCTAAATTATAAGAAATCACTGAATAAGCATAAAGATCAGTATACGGGGGTTTTTGAGGTTGCTGATTTCGAATCTGATGTAAAATTTTTCAAATTTAAAATGGCGGATCCAATATGGCAAACAAAATTTTAAATTTTCAAGAGATTTACATGGAAATCATGGTACAGGGGTTTTTGTTTTTTGCTGATTTCAAATCTGTAATAAAATTTTATGAAGTCGCCGTAGTCTAGTAGGTAGTGTGTTGGCTTATTAGACGAAAGGCCAGGGTTCGAANGTAATAAAATTTTTCGGAAATCAAAATGGCGAATTCAATATGACCACCTACATGTTAAAATTTCTACAAATTTGCATGAAAAACAGTGTACGGTCGTTTTTGAAAAATTTTCAAGTCCAAAATGGCGGATCCAATATGGCTACCTAACTTTCTAAATTTTTTCAGATTTGCATGAAAATCAATGTTTGGGGATTTTTAAGGACGCTGATTTCGAATTTGAACTAAAATTTTTCAAATACCAAATGGAGGATCCAATATTCGATTACAAAATTTTTTTTGATTTCAGTGGGTAAAACTGTTAACTGCTAACTGTGTTAACGTATATTGTCTAAAACCAAAAATTAAAAAATTAAGTGGAAACTTTTGTAGAAACTATATTGTTCTTTCATTAAAAAAAAAATTTTTATTTTTTTTTTGGAGGAGAGGAGGCTGGAAAAAATCGCAAATTGAAATTGACAAAAATTAACTCAAAACTCTTTTTGATAGTTTCAACGCGGCCATTTTTTAAAGCTTATCCAAAAATCAATAATTTAATCAAAGATTATGTCAAAATTATGTGATTTTTTGCCAAAAGAAAATATTTTTTTAACAAAAACTTTTTCTTAAACTATAAAGCACACTCTATCACTTTTGTTTTCCATATTGAATTTCAATTTATGTTTGTTTTTCACTTATTTAGAGAACTTCAAAAATTTGACCAAATCTCACTGTATATCGAGGCTTTCAACTTTGCTTACAAGCAATGATTTTAAATGCCCGCTATACAGTCTTCGTTAGGTTTTTAGAAAAACAAAATATGCTATTATTCGCTTTGATATGTTCTTTATCGAATACCAAAACAAAAAAGGCATTCTTGAAAGTGAGAAAAAGTGAGTGCCACAAAAATGGGTAAAATTACCTAATAGGGCACTGGTATAATAGATGGCATAAGAAAACTGAAATGAAAGCCTTCTTTAAATTAAAAACAATTGTTTTTGAATAATAATTTTTTAAAAAATGTTCGTGCAACTAAAAATATAATTCAATTAATATTTTAATTATACCAACATTAAGATTTATTAAATGGATTTTACAAGTTCCAATATTTTTTTATTTAACAAAATTCAGTGCCTCGAAAAATCTCAGTCTTTCAATTACTTTTCAGCTGGCAGAGCTGGGTGTTGAAGTTTCCACCCATTCCATTCAAGTTATTTATTTTGTTTATCACTTTTGTTTTTGTTTGATTGCCTTTTAAAGGGTCATAAATTTTCTTTTCACAATTTATCAATTATTTATTATTTATTTATTATTTATATTTTCTGTTTTATTTTTGATATTTTTTTTTTTTTGTTTATTTTTTTTTTATTTAATTAACACAAATATTGTTTAGGCGTATAAAAACTCATTAAGAAAGTTTCAGAATTAATCTTTATTTGTTTGCATTGTAAATAAAATATTAAATAAATGATAAATATTCTATCTATGTATGCATGTACGTTTACTGTTTTAATGTATTTATAAAATAAATAAATAAACAAATATTGTAATAAAGAATAGGCATTGATTTACAACGTCTGCTCGCTAGCCTTATTTGATGGATTATTAGATTGTGTAATGGAAAGTGTTGTAATCAAAAATACAATATCATATCATATCATATCATATCGAAATGATAAGAGGTCAATCATATCTTCTTCAACTATGAATATATAAACATTTACAAATTAAAGATAATTACATTTATTTATTGTTATTACAACAAACTGTATGTAGAGATGACAGTTTGTACTGCCATCTGCAATAAATGCGATAATAAATCAGAACAATATCTATAACTAAGATATACACGTCTCCCCATTTGTCGACATGATTGCATTACATTGCGTAAGGAACAACAATCGGTTCCGATTCTAATAGATAAACTATTCGAAATTAAGGCGTTATCGATAAGTATTTATTTTATTGTGAAAACATATCGTCAAGAAAGGTGTGATATTTTTCAATATTGTTAACAAATCATTGTGAAAACAAGACATGTTAGAAGTGAAAATATAAGCAGAAATGTCAATAATACTACGCCTATATTTACATTGTTTTAATTGATTCATAAAATATTGAATATGGCAACATGATTATGGTAGAACATGAATTTTTACTCTACCATATTCAAGTAGAAATGTTCTCAAACGTAATTAATTATATTTTCCTATTTATAATACAATATTTTAATAAAATAAATACAAATAAATACTAAAACCTATGCCAGCACTTTGAATACAAAAAAAAAATAGTGTTTTACCATTCGAATAAATATCAAATGAAAAGATGTCACTCAAATGCTGACTCAGTATTAAAATCAATTGGAAATTTTTTTTTTAATTTTTATGCAATTCAATTATAATTTCAACGATTTCGAAATTGAATCAAAATCGTTTCATTTTTAATTGAAAATTTAGCTGTGAAAAGCACTCGACTGTATATTAAATTATTTTATTATACAATTAGTATGTAATTGATAACAATATGCAAATTAGTTGTAGCAATAACAACAAACTCAAATAATAACAAAAAAACAAAAAAAAAGGCAATAAATTCTGTATTCATTAGTGTGTACAAATAGAATTTTAGATAAATACTCTCTCTCTCTCTCTCTCTATGCCTTGTATTTGCATGCATAACACTGTATTAAATATTGAATACATACATACATACATACGTATCTAATTTAGAAATAGAAAAACAAAATAAGTATTCCGATGCAAAAAAAAAAAATAGAATAAAACACAATTTGACCGACACTTTGGCAGCCAGCAAGACAGTCAAACGTGCGTTCAATCTCATTGAATAGAAACAAATTTTAAAGAATAATTTTGTATGCAAATTTGGTATAAAATTTATTGGATTTATGCCACAATAAAACCAGCGAACGCTATGCTCTATGCTCATAAGTTGAGTAAAAATATTGATCACAAGCACAATTAAACAGAAAAACAAAAAATAAACGATTTCAATCATATTGAACTTTCTGAAGTAATTAGCATGGCAAGTAGCGGTGGCAAGTAAACTAAATTTTTTAAAGGATACCCTTCCCAGCCAAATTGTATTTTTTATTATTTCTATAAAAATTTACTATTAGAATAATGAAATAATAAACCGATATGAAAGTAATAAGAACTTCC
>QOCX01000975.1:23853-35438 GCA_005959815.1 Sarcophaga bullata
AAATAAATATCAATAAAAATTTAGGAATCTAGTTGATGTGCAAATACTATCCTTAGCGGAAGAAATTTTTATTTCATGGATAAGCTATGAACGTATAACAGAAGAAGTGTGGCTCAGTTCTTATCTCGCTCTTTGCTATTTATTTTCCATCAGATATAGGCATTAATTGTAACTAAACGATACCTTTCACAAAATTCCATTATACGTATGAATTCAATGCCCTGTCGACAACAATTTGTTATCGACAATGTAGGTAGTAATAACGAAAAGTACTTAAATTGGCTTTAAAGTTCACTTTAGCTAAAGTTACATTTAACTAAACTCAACTTTAACTACAAGTATAAATAGATGGCTTCTCACTCTGTGGTAACGTCAACTAATATTGTTGCAAATATGGTTTCATCAAGACGGTGAAACAAGCTACTCAATTCGACAGATATTGGCTTTATTGCATGAAAAGTTATCAGCTGGAGTAGTTTCCTCTGTTGGCAGTGCTAAATGGCCAACAAGATCATGTGACTTAATGTCGTCAAACCCTTTCGCTTGGCTTCGTCAAATGAATACTAATCTTGAATCTTAAAATCAACATTCCGAAAGTTATCAGCGAAATACCGTTCACAGTGTGTGAGAAAGGAATAAAATCCGCAATCATTCCAAAGGCGGTGTTTTAATTGGAATGTTTCTTGTATAATGGCAAATTGATAATTCTTTATGATACGCACTCATATCAAATCAAATATCAAGTATTTTTTACTTTCCTTACAATATTTAGTTTTAATTGTAGAAATAATTATACAAATAAATTAAAAAAAAAACTATTTGTTTACCAATATTGTATAACGATTGTTTTTTTTTTTGTTTTCATTTTTGTTTAACTCAACGACGCAATGAATCTATTGCAGGGTAGTAAGTAGTTTTTTGTTCGAACTGATGAACACAACACAGATGCTTTTAATAGAAAAAAAAATTAATTAAACAAAATAATAATAAAACGTTTAATTCGCTTTATTTTATTGTACAAATATACATACAAACATATTTATAAACATATACAATAGAAGCGTTGAAATCAATTGAATTGGTATGACTTGATCTCACTCCGCTTCACCGCCAGACAATCTTACAATTTTTTCTTTCTCACTATAATTTAAAACGAAATTAATTCTCAATATTGTAATATTTTTAAACACTTGTCAAGTTATACGAGTAGTTGGCTTATTATATGCTGCGTTTTATTTTGTTTTTTTTTAAATTTTTTTTTCCTGTCAAATTAAAAATAAATGTGAACAAAAAAAAAATTCAATTTAGAAATAAAATAAATAAAAATAATAATAAAAACAACAAACTAATGGTAAATGGTAAATAAAAATCATTGTTTGTCTAAACGACACAAATATTTCTATGAGCGTCTCGTGATAAGCTCGATTTGAAACAGACTTCAAGTCGTTACAACAAATGTTAAGGTGCGGCAAGATTTGCCCGATACAGGTATTTTTAGTTACTCAAGCAGAGTTTCAAAATAATTTAATCATTAAATTCCAGTAATTGAAGGAACTGGGAAATGCTTGATTGGTTTCAAAAATTTATTTCTGCCTGCTTAATTATATTCTATCGAAGACGAGTATACTCCACATTAACAGAATGTCGGTATAAAAAGAACATGAAAAAAATGTGAGTGTATTTGTGAGAGGCAAGTATTAACCCAGAGGAAATTTGTTAGAAATATTTTCAAGTGTAACCTAATATATGTTCGTATATGTAGTGAAAAATATAAAAAATATGTACCGTGCCAAATCCCTAAAGACTGCGTATTTAAGTTGACAAATATTCCTCCAAAAATGGAGATCATGTCTCATTGATACTATCGAATCGCATTGGAAAATAATGAATCCTACTGTAATAGTTTTTGGGTGTATAATTAAAAGCTGAAAGCGATATGAACCTTCTGACTGACAAGAACCTTCTTGCAATTTTACGCTCTTTTTAACAAACATTGTTGATGTTCGTTCCCCTTGTGTGTAAGAAACCGCTGGTGTTGGGCCACCGGTGGCTATCGGTGCCGATTTAAAGTCGAACGTTAGGTTGGTTTATTTCATTAAGACGAGTATACTCGACATTTTCGTTTCGTTCTGACGAATATACTCGACTTAAACAGTAAAAGGGTTAACAATGCGAAAAATTTTCATCATGGTTTTGCGAGTTTCAAAGCATTGTGAAGCAAAAACAATTCATCCAGATAGTCAACTTGACGCCTGCACCTATAAAGTATAACAACAATAACGTAGATTATTAGGAAAAAGTTTATTACTAATATACCCAATGCATGTTGTCAGTTAATGTTATTTGCTGCCAACAATAGTAGGCCAAATCTTTTCAAACTTAACTTAGCTAGATTTGATTGGTAAAACTGAAATAAATTTGAGAGTGATAACATAAGAATAGTTGTGTCGCGGTTAGCAAGCCTTATTGCTACGAAATAAAGAAATCAACTAGAACTGTGAATTACATTCAAACAACGTACAATGCAATTCCAAACTTCAACGAGAACAACTGATATGATCGTTAAAAATATTTGAAATATCGGAATATTTGTCAAATTTGTTGAAATCATGTCGTCCGAAGACAAGCAACGAAATGTTTTGTTGGTTTTCGATAGCATAACTTCGACTTTAGAGATGCCTCTCGTAAATCAATGAAAAAATTACAGAAAGACCAGAACAGAAGCAGCGTGAAATAAGCATACAAGTACGTCATCAAACAGTTATCAACTACTACTTGAAGAAAATTGAGCAGAGAAAACTTAAAGGCACTCTTTGTTGCCGTTGTAACGCCATTGTAACGTAAAACCAACCTTAAAGGCTGTTCGAATAAGATAAATTTCATCTTTTTATAGGTAAAGTGAATGAATAGTTTGAAGATCTGCGGCATAGACAAAAACAAATTAAGCAAATGAAATACGATGTGGGTTGCTTTTGAACTTTATTCATTAAAGTTTATTTTTATTTTCTTATATAAATTGACACAAAGTTGATTTTGTTTTTGTGTTTTTCAAGAAAACAAAAAAAAATACAAAAACAAATCAATTTTTATGGTTTTTGACTGACATTGTTTGCAACATTTTGCGTATCTTGTTTAGTTTAAGTGCAGTTGAACGCGTTAACGATTTTAAAATTCATTGAATAGTTTACAATACCGTATTGTATGTAATTGTGTGTTTCATTTTGGAATGTAAAATTAAAAATTTTAATTTTTATATTCGACAATTAAATCATTTATTAACGTCATTTAAAATAATAACAACTTTTGTTTGCAAAAAAAAATTGTAACGAAGTCAACAAATTAAAACTAAGGCATGCATGGTGGTTGCTTTTAGTTTATTTTTTTGTTTTTGTTTTTGTAATTTGAAACTATGGCAGCTATAAAGAAAACCTAATAAAACTGAAAATTATTAGAAGAAAACAAAACAAAAAAACCAAAAAAAATTGATAGAAATTTCATTGTTAAGAACACATTTAAGAGATTTTGTTTGATGTAAGTGACCAAATGACTATAATGTAGTATGGTACCATGTATCATTACAAGAGTCAGTCAGTTTAATGGAAGAAATGTTTCCATATCACTTAATTATTTATTTAAGATTTAGAATTGTACTTATTAAATGGAAATAAAAAGAAAAAAATATTGATTTCCTTATCAATAATCAAATATTGTTATCAGTAAACATCTCCTCCATCTTGCTTCCCATATATTTGCTTTATGAATCTGATTTTCCCTGTTAAAAACTTAATCACCATACTGAACATACCCCAAGTATCATGGAGATGTCGACTGTCATTAACTCCCAACAACCCTATTTGTCAAAATAATTATTTTTCAATTGTGCTTATTGGTCCTCTACACATTTTTCAACGGGCAACGTTTATTAGGAATTTATTATGCTTTTGTCGTTTCTTATTTAATTGGTGGACACTCAAACCCTTTAATCAGAATCATGACTTATCCATTAGTGGCGGGGAGTACAGCTGAAAGTCGTCCCCGAACGACAGATTTTTGTGAAAGTTTCTATTTACTCTCGGTGTCGTAACCAGTGTCGAGTGATTCGAATCATTCATTAAAATTTACAGTCTTATCGCATTGTCGCATTTAAAACAAAAGACAAAAGACACACAAGCAAAAAACACAGAGCAGCAAACAGAGCCAACACAAAACCTAGTGTGTGAATATTGTAGTGTTCGTATGCGAATCATACTTATTTTGTGATTCTTGTATATGTTGAGTAAAGGAGAGTCAAAATCAACAACATCATGTGTAATGTTAAGTATGAGTATGATGAGTACTTCAAAATTTGAATAGGAGTAGAGGTTCCATGATATTAAAATAAGTATGTATGCATGGGTAAAAGTATCGGATATTATGAGAATGATTCGAATCTACTCATCTTTTTGAATACTCATTGCTGATCTCTGATACATACATAATTGGTTAATATAACCCTTCGGATTACGAACTCACAACCCTTATGTTGTGTGTGTTAACTTTATACGAGTGGCTGGACCTAAAGTTTAAAGTCGACACCGAACGACAAATTTGTGAGAAACTTTTTCGTAGCAGTTTTATTTACTCTCAGAGTTTTTGCCAGAAATCTGCTGAAAAGCAGTCGCCGAAGAAATTTTTTTCTTTTTTAATTTTGTAGGAGATCTCTGAGCTGGGATTTAAACATACTACGTACTAGACTACGGCGTCTACAGCATTTAAATTATGTTATGTAAACAAAATACAAATGGCACAAAAAATTCTCATATGTTCTATTAACCACAAAAATGTTGGACTTGCTATTGCAAGAGTGTTTGTAGCGTTATGCCATAAGCAAAACGCATTGAAATTGGTTAAGAAAAATCTACAAAATATTCTTCAACATTTCAATCAAAAAACCTGTATAAAGAAAGTGCAGGTTCATTAAGCATCATGAACACATTATAATGAACATTGTAAAGCAGATTTAATTATTAATTACTTATTCATCTGTTATTAGAGAATACAATTACAAATTATATTATAATTATACACGGCGTAGTGTAACAGATTATATGTAGACCCTGCTACGATACGAACCCAATTACCCTCACGGTAATAGTGTAACACTCTACCAGGGCACCCATATTATTATTATTATTAATAAAGTATTTAAGCGATATTAAAATATTAAAACTTATTTCTCTACTACATTGATACCTACTACATGTACAAGTAATATGTGTATGTATAAAAACTTTTATCATGTTTATTAATTTGAAAAATAATATCTCAGTCCGGGCCAAGACCTCGTTTTGTGAACTTTCTACAATATTTTGTATGGCAACTACTACTAACTACTACTACTACTACTACTAAAGAAAAATTTATTGTTTTCTGTTACAAATACGATCGACCATCTGTTTTAATTCGTTCTTTGATTTTCTTGCCCATAGAGGCCTATGCATGAAATGGACAGGCATGTCAGTGATGGCACTATTAGGCCAAACCAGATACAATAATGCATAGACAAACGAACAAACGAACAAACTAACAAACTAACAAATTTACAAAGAACACTTTATATAATCGAAAACACTAAAACAAAAAAGAAGAAAACAACACCAGCAATTTTATAAATTTATTCGTTTTATGCTTTTTTATTTCTATTAGGCTGTGTATGAATGTTTGCGAATACATATGGAGAAGATGAAGGCCTTCTTATACTCCACATATGGTTCACATATGCTACAGCTGTGCACTATGATTTCAATACCACTCAATAGACAGAGCATCCAAATAACCAATCATACATATGTAAGTATCTCCTTCAATATATGTATTGAAGTAACATATCTTTTTGCCTGGATGATACATACATACGAACGAATACTGATAGTATTCATTTAAGTTCATACATATGTACACATGACACATGTACCCATGTATGTATACATATATGTTTGAGTGTAAGAAAGCTTCGAATTGTATTCTTAAATGGCTGTCCATACGTTAAATTTATTTTTTCTTAATTTTATTTTATTTTTTGTTTTTTTTTTTTTGTTTTCTGTTTTTATTTTTATTTTTATTGAATTTTATAGGACAATCTTTTACAAACAGATTCAACCTCACACGTACGTCGTGTACACAACAGTGAGCATCAAAAGAAACTATACATTAAGGGTAAAATTCTAACACCAAACTGACCTTTGATCAAATAAGTATTGTACCCAAAAAAATTTCAAAATATTTCGAATTTTTTTTGTAATTCTTTTTTCTTTCAATTTTAAAAACTGGCAATGAAAGAATTTTAAAATAAAAATAACGGTAATTTATTAATGCATATTTTTTTTAATACATTTATACATTCTTTTGACGCTCACTGTACATACGTAAGTGTTTGTTTATCAGTCTCAAATAATGTTGTAATGGTTTAGTTTGTTTGTATGTACAAAAACTAAAACAAAAGCAAATAATAGAGGCAGAAAAAAAAACGGAGAATATAAAGCTCAATTGATATTATGACTCTAAACTGTGCTAATTTTATGTGATTACTTTTAATACCAGTAGCGTCATCGACCGTTAAAAAGACAATTCTTCCAATATTTGTTTTTAAATCGTACTCTGCTTTATTCCCTTTGTCTTCGCTACACTGAATCTATTATGCCAGTTCTACTACATTGCACTGCATAAGTAGGGGCTATATATGTCTCCATGTTATCGATGATTTTTTTAAAATCAACTTTATTATCGAGATTTATTTCATTTTTTTATATTTCTTCTCCCTTTTTAGGTACGCATCTGTTTGCTACATAGAAAATAAAAAAAGAAAAACAATTATAACAAGCAATATATGAGGACCAGCATGAGCATCAGCAACTACAACATCAGCATGCAATATTTTTCAATAATTTTTTTTTAACCATGTCGCATATACGTAGTATATTGGACGGGTACATCAATCTAGTCGATCGTTTGTACAGCCATACAAACATCATCCAATGTACAGTAAATACAAGTAAAAAAATCAACAATAAAACGTTGTTGGTACATAATTTATGGTACTATTTCTTGCCTCTTGGTACTTAAAAGAGAGTATTTAATTAAAATTAAGAGAGTTTTGGTTACTTCCGATATTCTGAGATACTATAAGATACGCAATGCTGAGAATCAATCGATACTAAGTGATAACTGGTAATAAAATTTGTTGATTTTAATACGCTTTCCAGTGTAGCACGAATAATTTAAAGTTTTTTTTTCGCTTTCTATCGCATGAAAACTAAGTTTTAATTCATCAAAGTCGTTAAAAATCTGTATTACTCTACAGTATCGTTTACACACATAATTAGCCATTGCAACCCTTCAGTCAGGCCTAGTTTATTACAGTATCGTTTACGAATAAGTTATATTTCCCAAAACTGTTATGTTTATTAAACGAAAAAAATTTTTAAGAATACTGAGGTCTTCCCAATTAAGCACTATCTTTGGAATCTGCGCTGCGCCCTTAGCACATTCAACAAAAATTGTGCGACACAAAACATGTCTTTCTGCAACATCAATGTGCATTCTAATAAATCACGAAAGCTACAAATAAAATTTTTACCGTTGACTGTAGACCTCAATCAAACCCGTCAAATAAATTATTTGTTTGTGTATTATTATAATAGAATTCTGCATTGTCGCATTTGCTTTAATGCACGTACCGGGTCTTAGACCAAAAGTCACGCTCTGTCATTTCATTTCGATTATTGTATAGTTTCCCTCAAGATCTTTGCTGCCCTTATCACAAGTGATTTTCTTATTTCCATCAATAGTTTGTTATTAAGGATTAAACTCTTTATCGGTGTTGTTAGCTTCATAGGTATTAATCCGAACGAGCTTATATGTAAGTATGGACAGTGTTTAAATTTGGAACAGGTCCTGTGATCCGTGAGCCAATTGTGTGTATTTGATCGGATCGTTGCAGTTATTTTTTAAATATTATTGCCAATATGATACTGCAAACTCGATTATATTGACTACTTCCATTTCCAGATCTGGTTTATTAAGTATAATCGCTTCGGTTCGATTAATATTGATCTATCGCAATAGATTACGTGGCGATTGTTTACGATTATTGGTTTGGTGTGGTATCTGTAGGTTTGTCGACTAGTGACTTATGCTTCTCTGGATGATTTTTCTTATGCTGGAAGTAATCTTGCACAATTGTTATGCAGCTGTTTGAGGCTTTCCGGGGTGTCAACGTACCTACGGCAGCTATCGTTTACTAACAATAGGTTACGGATTACTTACAACAGTTCATAATTCCTATTTCACACAATTTCTTAAATATTTTTGGTTCTTTCCATTTATGCTTTCGGGTGAAGGGTTGTAATTGTAATTGTCCAATTAAGTAAGTAATATGTTGTGCTATAGTATATGCATTGCAAGAAGCTAAGTCACCTACATATGAGTATAGGCTTATAATCAGATATGATTCCCCTAGCAATTATCAATTCTCCTGCTTGGTATATGTTTTCGGAGAATGGGTCTATGTTGTGTGCTCATTTCCATGAATTTGGGCTTTCTGTAATTGCAAATCATTCTAATTTTTAATGTTCCTGCTGCGTGGCAGGTGGAGATATGTCATCTTAAATATAGGCTAACTAGTTTGGGGCATTATCGCATCATTATTGGGTACTATTGGGCTTAACTCCTTAGGCGATGCTGCAGTATTCAATTGATCGTGAATTGTTTGTATAGATCTCTGTCGTATTACCTCACATATGGTCACTCTTTTGTTTGCTTGATTATGTTGGGTTAGTTAACTTGGAGGAGGCTTGTTTCGAATAAAAATTTCATACATTTGCTGCCTCTAATTTATAAAATTTTCATCAAGTGTTACTAAATAACAGGCATCTAAGACAAGTTCATTCATTTCCTAAATCCATCATGGGAGAGCCCAGTTAAAAATTGTATTCTAAATTCAGATCTGTTATTTGATTACAAATTAAAATTTTCTAGCATAATTAAATTAAATCAAATTAAAATTTTCTACTTTAGCTTTTAAATTCGCAATGCGTACAACAAAAAGTACTTTTTACCTTTGAAAGTCAAGTTTTCTACTTTAAGCTCATCTCTAATCACCATTTCTCATAATATTTTTTTATTAATTACAATATATAAATAGGAAAATATATAATAATCCATAAGTACATACTTTCACTAAGAGTCAAATGTATCTGATCGCGTTTTATATTCGCTTATTTGTTTGCTTGTCAACTCTACTGGCAGCAGTAGTAGCATAAGAACTCTTGGAAAATATGAACAACAAATGGGGAGTTCCACATAATGTTTATAAAAATTTTAGATTAATTTATACACGTATACTTAAAATAATAACAAATATTAAGATAATAAACAGTTAATTGAAGGATAATAAGGTATTTTTCTCATAAAGTGGAAAAGCAAGCTTTGGTTTGCAATTTTCTCCGCATGGTGAGCTAAACAAAAGGGCATTAATTGTACCACAGATATTATAGATCTGAAAAGATTTGTACATCAGCGGCATATATCGCGTGGGATATCTATCGGTTTAAATTAGAATCATGGGTTATTTAAAATCTGGTAAAACTTGTGTCATTCTATAGTGTTACAAAATTCAGCATCTAATCTCCACTGAAGGTAATGAATCGATTTACGCTTGAACAACGTTGAGATTTATTAAGCCAACGACAAACTGCACGTTGATATCGATTTTGCCCAAAAAAAAAATCATATTTTCGTTTTCATCTTGATGGGTATGTTAATAAGTCAAATTTGCAGTATTTGAGGTTCAGAAAACCCACACGTGGTCGTACAGAAGCCACCATTATGAGTGACTGTTTTGTGCGGCTTGTGAAGCGGAGGCATCATTGAATCATATTTCTTAGAAAACGAGGACGCAACCATTACAGTCAATGGAGACACTTATCGCACCATGATAACTGAGTTTTTGTTCCCATTCTTCATGAACGATGTTTGGTCTCAACAGAATGATGCAATTTGCTGCACATCTTATTTACGTTTGGCCGAAATGGTGAGTTCAATTGGCTGCCAATAAACTGCGATTTCACACCCTTGGAGTATTTTCCGTGGTGCGCCGTAAAAAAAAAGTGTTATGCCGACAAACCCGAGACAATTGAGCATTTGAAGGCTAACATTCATTATGCCATTGTCGAGATACGACCACATACGCTCGAAATAACGCACGAAAATTTGTTCGATTGAATGAGGTACTGTGAGGCCAATTGCAACAACCAAATGAATGAAGTAATAATAAAAAATGTGATGGAATAAAGGAAAACCTTATGGTTTGTAAATGAGAGATGTACGTAGAGAACAAGAATGCGAAGTGTGCACAGGAACAGGAGAATTCGATTACTTTTTGTTTATCCCCCCTTTGGCCTCAACACCGCTCACTAACAAACAAAATGAGAGATCGTGAATGTAATAGCGTCAATTGCATGTTTGACTGCTTTTTAAGGTGAACGTTTTCAAACGTCTTTCATACAAATAGGCGTTTACCTGTAGGCGTTCGTCTTACAGAAACAGGGTATAAAACAGTATTCTTTTTGTAAATCTTCAAGTTCGAAAACTTACCCAACGTTTGTACTTGTGTGATCGAGATTTTTAAACTCCGGCTAAAATTCAAAGTCGCATAGTCTAGTAGGTTGTGCGTGTGCTTATTGGACATGAGGCCATAGTTGAACTCCAGATCAGACCAACAAAAAATATTCCTTCCACGACTTCCTCTCAGCAGATTTCTGGCAAAAATTACTGTGAATAAGTTTCTCAAAAATCTGTGGTTCGAAAACGACATTAAACTGTAGGTCCTGCCAATCATGTATAAAATTAACACGCTCAACATATGTATGTGGTATGAGGAGCTAGGTCGTAATACTGACTGAAGGCATTCTAAATTCAGGTTTAAAGATTAAAATTCTAATCGGGAACTTAAAACTACTTAACAGATGGTATGGTATTTTCACTTTTTCTTTAAAAAAAAACTTCTAATAGAAGCTAGTTTCTAATAAAAATTTAATTTCGGCCAATTCTTTTTGATGCAGAACTCCACAAATACTCTGAAAAGCTGTATTACGTTCAAATAAAATTTATTTTTTTGTAGAGTAGCCTTGCGTAAATATTTAAAAAACAAAAAAAAAAAAAAGAAAAACAAAACCTTATCATTTTAGTTCTCTCTTATTTGATGTTTTTTTTTTCTTTTTCTTTTTTATATAAAAATCTCACATAAGAATTATGACACAAGAGACTCTTTTTACATGGCTTTCGATATGCGTTCGAATAAAAAAAATCTCAAATATTTCTTTCTATTTTTCTTTCAGTAGCTTAAAGTACTTACTTAAGTTCCTATTGATTTATTCCATATTTTATTTGCGTTAATTATTCAAAAATTTTTTTTCATTTCATTTCATTTCTGACATTTACAATTCAAAATATAAAAATTATTTCAATGGATTTGTAAAACAAAATGCCTTCCTGAGTCATCTTTTTGAGTTTCCATTTTTTTTTTTTTTTTGTAAATTGCAAATTTA
>QOCX01000976.1:0-57957 GCA_005959815.1 Sarcophaga bullata
TGAAAAAAAGAAAAACGAAAAAAAGGAACACAAAAGGAATATGCAGACATGGAAGGAAGTTAGCGACCACAGCGATACAGGCTTTAAATGGAACTTGAACATATGCTTTGTATGAATGAAACAACAACAACAAAAAAAAAAAAATTTAAATTTAAAATGCTTGGAATTAATTTCTGTTTAATAATGCACAAACTATAACAACAACATTAACAACTACTATAAGCAACGTTGTAAAATAACATTTGAACGTTACAAGTTAACAGGCTTAACCCCCCTTGTTTTGTGGCGGATTTTGTAAAATTTTCAAAAACGCTAAAGTAAGTTCATGACTTTACTTCTGTATATGTACAGTGAGCGTCAAAAGAAACAGTACACTAAGGCTAAAATTCTAATGATCATCAAACTTAACATAAAGCATTTGAGGAGAGTGCCCGCCAAAATTTGTCGAAATATTTCGAATTTTTTTTGTAATTTTTTTTTGGTTCAATTTTGGAACCAAAATAACGGTAATTATTAATGCATATTATTTTTTTAATGTTCAGTTTTTTTGGTGCTCACTGTAATGCTTACATTGGTTGGTATTTAGGTGTTGTTTTTAATGTACACTTTCTTTTGATGCTCACTGTATGCTTACATTGGTTTTTATTTGGGAGTGTGCGTGTGTGTGTGTTTTAAACACAAAAACAAAGTCCAATCAAGAAAATATTAAACATTTATGTAAATGATCCACTTAATCTTTCAGCTAAAACCCCCAACCCCAACCATAACACGACCCACTCAGAGACAGGCACAAAACAGATGGAAAGAAAAGATGGAAAAAACAAGCACAACTTGCTGCCATATGGAGGAGAAGAATACAATACATTTCAATATTAAACCACCATCTTAAGTAAACTTGTATAACTTGAGATGTGCCCTGTCTTCTACTCACAACATGTTGCAGACAAAGGAAAAAAAAAGACAGAATGAGGTGAAGAACTTTCAAGAAAACAAAAGAAATTGAAAATATACGCCACACAACTGCAATTGTATACGCAACGGTGTAGTAGAATAAGAATGAAAAAAAAATTTAAATTGATATAATTGTTGCATGCAATGACTGAGACAAGGCATAAAGGTAGGGGGAAGGGGAACAGTAAAGAAGGGTTTAATTTCAAGTGTTTGCCCCACAAACTAAGCATTAAAAAGCGAGCATGTGAGAATAAAAAGTTTGATTGGGAGTAAGGGACGCATAATGACGCATGGTTTAACATGCACAATGCAGCACATGCATGCAACATAGTCAACGCAGTCAGTCAGTCAGTCAACAACCCTAAAAGAAGCACACATAAAATTGGATTAGAAACACAAAATGCTTGCCACTACTTACATACTTACTTACTAACTTTGCAACAAAATGTGCGTTGACTTTTGGATTTACTGCTTACTGATATGACCACATACATACGTACGTTACGTATGTACGTGGCATGTGTAAAAAGTTCTAAAGCTTGGAACTAAAGAAGAATACTTTTTCTCCTGCATTTGCTCTGCCATTGTACTTGCAAGAACAATGGCTTTTACAATGCACTTGCAATTGTTCTCTGAATTCAGAGCAAAAACAGCAACAAAAAAAGAAAAACTTAAAATCTGTTGTAAAAATTTAAGACACCCTGTGTTCTGTGCTGTTTCTTTCCAATCCTTTGTACAATGTTTTATCAGTTTTTTCTCCTACGGACTTGTATTACTTGCTGTGTTCATCATGTTCAAAACATTTCAAATATACAGCAGCATCAGCATCAGCAGCATCAGCATCAGCAGCATCAGCATCAGTAGCAGCAGCAGCAGCAGCATCTGTAGTAGGAAGGAGCATAGCTAGTAACAACTCCATTATTGCCTTTAGTAAGCACAGTAAAGCTAAGTATCTATGTAGCTGCTGCATATGTGTGTATGTAGCATAATGTGCATGAATAACTTAAAACTGCTGATGATATTAAGACAATGTCATTGAATTTTCAATGTTCACTGTTCCTTGTTTCTTTTTTCTACTCTCTTTTGAAATGTTCAGACTTTCGTATCTTTTAGATTCGTTTGTGTTCAGCTTTCGTTTTGTTAAATTCTTTAAGATAAAAAAAAAAATGGCCAAAATTCGTTTTACATGACAGGTGATGCAGCTAACTGACCTAAAATGGGGTGAAATCCGCTGGTTGGCTTTTCAGCAGTAGACACGGAGTCAGTAACATTAGCTTAAAGTTTTTTAAAATTTTATCGTGTTAAAGGTTATGAATTGATTGATTGGGCCTTGTTTGCTTGTGTTTATGTTTCTCTTCTTCCTCTTTTGTTGAAGTTTTGAAGTGTGAGTCGTGAGCAGTAAACCACATTCACATTTGGCTAGACTAACCGTGTCCAATTGACCACGGAGCTAAACCCTAATATTCGAAATACTTTGTGAAACTAAGTCACTGAATTCACAACAAGCAGTTCTGGTACTGGAATCGTAAGTAGCGCCCTATTCGCCTTAAATTCAACATGATTGAAGAAACTGGGACGAAATGAAAGTCAAACTGTACTAGAACAGGCAAGGCCCCATAAAGACACGCATAATAGGTCATTACAACTCTTCAGTCAGTATTACGACCTAACTTCTCATATCACTTATGTTGTGTGTGCCAATTTTTTTGATACAAGACTGGCGGAACGCTGTCACCAATTTTTATTTAGTCTCAGAGTCTTTGTCACCAATCTGCTGAGAGGAAGCCGCCAATGAAATATTCTTTATCGTTTCGTTTCTGATCGAGATGTCTGTACCTCGGTTTGAATCGTGGCCTCACGTCTAATAAGCCATCACTCTACCTACTAGACTACAGCGACATCATGGCTCCATAATAGGCAAATTTATGAGAAATCCAGCGATAACAGACTAAGTCTCATTTGTTATCAGTAGGGGACTGGAAAGCATAGCAAGACCGGCATTCGTTAGGAGCTAATATCGATTTGCTTTATTCCAAGTTGAAGCAAAAGTGCATTAGAAAGCCTCTGAGAAACGTTTGAGCTATTGAGAGGCAAATTCGCTAAGAATCAACCAATAACGGTCAGCAGCGGCCTGGTGTGAAAAAAACCTTGTTGGACAAGCTATAAAGGAGCTAATATCGGTTTGCTTTATTAGCAAATCACAGCCGCCAGCATGTCACCAGCATCATTATGAACTGCCACGGATAGAATGTTAGACGACGAGAAATTAAGCTTATGAACAGCTATCGGCCTTACTGTTGTACTTAAATCTTATATGCTTGAAAGAGCGCACATTTCCCCCGACAATATTGTCATACAAATTCAATATAAAAGAAGTCGTCGGCAGGCAATCGTTGTATTATTATAAAAGACCTGTGGTTCATATCCCAGTTTAGAAAGCAAAAACGAAATTTGAAAAAATATGTCCACGGCGACATCCTCTTACCAGTCATTTGGCAAAAATTCTGAGAGTAAATAAAATAATAAAAAAATAAATTGCGGTGCTGTCCTCTCTCTTGTGGAATCTTTTCACGAATGAGTTGCTAGTGGCACTGGAACAAGTTTGAGGTGTGGCTATTGCCTAAACGGCTGACGTTGCTCTTGCAATTTCGCGCAGACTTATGGATGCTGTTCGAGATAGCATGCAATATGATTTGAGAATAGTAAGCGAGTGGGCTTTTGATGGCAGATTGGGTGGGAAAACGAAAATTGTATATCACTGGACTCATTACAGGACATTGCATTATGGGCACTCAAGCAAGGCGTAACGATTTTGTACATAATGATCTCTGCATGGGCTGTAGAGATAAGAAAGAGAAGGAAACTACTCTTTACCTATTGAGTACATGTCCCGTACTATGTCGAAGTAGAAGTAGGCACTTTGGTGTCTACTACATGACAGATTTATACGAGCTATCAATGATATAGGGTGGACCATTTACAAGTTTAGCTTTAAAAGTGCAGTAAAATAAAAACGGTTGAAGAAGTATCATTGATCTAACATTTGCTAAGGTTTGTGTGCAGAGGTTATAATCTTAAACAAACATAAATTTATTATTTTCTTTTCTTCCACGGCTGGCCTCACAGTCTCCATTCGATCGTACCAATTTTTGTACATTTTTTCGAGTGTATGGTGTTGTATCTCGGCGATAGCATTACGAATATTGGGATTTAAATGCGTAATGGTCTCTGGTTTCTCGGGATAACACTCGTCTTCAACGGCGCCCACAGAAAATAGTCTCAAATCGCAGCTTCTTGGCGGCCAGTTGACACCACAATTTCGGCTAATGAAACAGTCATCAGACATTTGACGCAATAAATCAATTGTGGTATGAGATGTGTGCCAAGTTGCATCATCCCGTTGAATCTAAACATCGTTTCCATCAATACCATGAAGAGCGGATACAAAAAAAAATCGATTATCAGGTGTGATAGATGTTTTCATTGACCATAGTGGTTGCGCCATTATTATTTTCAAAGAAGGGTGGGCTAATGATGCCTCCGATCAATAAGCCGAACCAAATAGTCACTCGTAATAGAAGCATTGGCTTTTGTAGGATGACGTGTGGGTTTTTTGAGCCGCAAATACGGCAATTTTGCTTATTAACGACGTACCCACCGATATGTAAAAGAGCTTCATCCGAAAAGATGATTTCTTTTGACAAAATCAACATTATCGTGCAGTTTTTCTTTGGCCCAATAAATGCCAAGATTGCTCAAGCGTAGATCGATTCATTACATTCAGTGGAGTTAATATAATGAATGTTGTGACAGAATAGAATGACATAAGTATTGTCAGATTCGAAATAGCCGATAATCTATCCTATACAAATTGCTAGTGTAAACCGCTTCATCAGAAGTTAGGAATTTACAGAGATTAAAGGAAAATAAAAGAACGGTGGTAGCGAAGTCGGCCTAAGTGTGATTATTTAAGACGTTCTGCTTAAATCAAAACTGTAATCTACACTGTGTTCACACGATTAGGCTGATAGAAGAAATAGCATGCCGGCCATGATATTTTTCAAGTTGTTAGAAACATTATCCATTAAAGTTTAAGAAAACTTGTTTAAAAAATGCCCCTCTTTGTGAGATTAAAAGTGAAACAACATTTTAAAATGTTACAAGCGATTTGCGTCATCATATCTTGCAACATTGCTTTTCAACTCCTATCAAATGGTACAACAGAGCTGATATTGGTTTTACCAATAACAACAACCATTAACAAGATAAGATTTGGCTATTTTAGAGCCACCAAAGTCTTTGACTTTATAACACAATCGTTACAACACACCCTCTGAAAACACACACGTATGCACGAGCTTGCCTTTAAAGTCAATACTACATATTATGTATTGTTTTCCATTGTTATTGACTATTGTTATAGACGTTATTGTTGTTCTCTTTAGCATATATTGGACAATAAAATATACAACACGCCCTCTCTTGCTGCCTACGATGCACCTAATACCCACCTATGGTAGCATTTTAATCAGCTTTTTATATTTTCACCAACACAACGCCTGAAATGAAAACTCTATCTCATCTCGAGTTTATATGTCTACGAGTCTTCCCTGTTCTCTGCTGCTTCCTTCATTTTATTTTATTATACGCATATAAAAGAGGGTGGAAAACAACAACAACAACTATAATAATATTTTATTATTCCTTTATATACGTTAAGTGCACTGCCAGTACCACTACCACTACCACTACTACAATCAACACTATTTTCCTTTTTATTCTGATTGTTGTTTTCTTTTTGATTTTTATTTATATTTTCATTTAAAATACCATAAAGAGAAGAGAACACACACACACACACACACGTAGAACAACACAACAGAACAGAACAGAAAAGAGATTTATTTTTGCCCCCTAAAAATCAACAACACCTACTACCACCGCAGCAACACTAAATTAAAGACTGACTGTGTGGTTGGAGGGTTCGTTCTACAGCTGGCTGGCTGGCTTCTTAAAGAGATATTTTGGTTTTCGTGTACAAAATTTTCTTTACAAGGGTTCTGAAACATTTTAATGACAGTTGTTGTTACAAGCAATAGCAATAATAAGTATCAACCACCCGGTAATTATTGCCATTAATCATCATCATTACCTTTAACGATGATGTTTTTAAATTGAAATTGAAAACCTCTGACAAATTAAATATTTTCGGAAAGAATTGTTTCAGTTTTAGAACTCAAACCCCTTTACACAGTGGTATGGTTTGTAAAATAAAATCCGAATAATGATCTTTGAAAGTCGCCGTAGTTTAGTAGGTAGTGTGCTGGCTTATTAGACGTGAGACCATGGTGGTTCACATGCCAGGTCAGACATCTCTAGTCAAACGAAATATGAAAAAATATTTCTTCAATGGGTATGTCAACGTAAATAATTAGAATCAAGAAGCAGCCAGAGGCAGTTCAAGAACGGTTTGTAGGATGCCAGCAACAATATTTCATCAAAATCGGTAAAATTGCAACGTGTCGCAGTAATCTAGTAGGTAGTGTGTTGGCTTATTAGATGTGAGGCCATGGTGGTTCACATGCCAGGTCAGACATTACCATCAAAGCGGAAAATGAAAAAATATTTCTTCGGCGACTTCCTCTCAGCACATGACTGGCAAAAACTCTGAGCGTAAATAAAAAATTGTCATGAAAAAGTTTCTCAAAAATCTGTCGTTAGTAGACGACTCTAAACTGTAGGCTACGCCACTCATGTATAAAATTAACACACGACATAAACAGTATGAGAAGCTAGACCGTAATCCTAACTTAAAGGTTGTAATGACCAATTATATACGTATGTATCAACTAAGGAAGGTACCTTGTGATAACATTGTGGAGCATTAGTACTGCGACCATGCGATCTCTTCTACTGCCTTAATACTTTATAGTGTAGTCCCTATAATCTCTCCTTCAAGCCTATTGACTTTACAACCTCTAGAATACTGCACGGTGTTAACAGTGTCCGTTCTTTGCCCAGCATCTGGTATTCACCAAGTTGTTTCTTTCTGGGATGCAATAGTGTTTCGCAGGCCCATTCATCTTAAATAAATGTTCTGCGAGACAACAGTTCCCAGTCAGGCATATAAGCATGCGTTCCTAGATATATATCATAAACATTCCCATCTTCAGTTCTCATACACAGATTGGAAAAATTTTGAGAATTCCGGTTAGGTTAGGTTAGGTTAGGTGGTGAAACCTAGACTACCTAGACTAACACGGTAGCCTGTGATAATCTTTATATTGTTTGGTTCAATAAAAGATAACAGAAAACTAGAGGTCTAGAAGCTCCTCGTCTGCACGCCAAGACTTAGATTCTGGCTAGGAAGGTGAATGATGACAGTCTTCTGCTTCTCTGATTAACAGGATGCAAGTAATGAAGAGTCCATCGGTACGTCTTTCAATAGGAATGTAGCTAGTGAGACCACCACATTAGTGCGACGGATAGCTTTGCTATTCAAGGAGATAAAACAATCAGCCCGCTTCTTATCTTGAACTTATAGGATATTGTGAGAGCTCTGCGTTCTAGATCTTAGGATCTGAATGATCTGCAATTTCTCTAAGAAATCTAGCATTGATGGAGAAGGAACCTTGATTTAAGTTTAGCAATCCTATTAATTCAAGAGATTTTTAGACAAATTCTCAACACCCAACCAGCATTGCGTAGCTTCCAATATTGTCAAGACCTGGATCTTGAATACACTGAAGTAAATGGAAATCTAAAATTTGAGTCCTTAGATGTAACGCAGAGTAGTAGAGAGCCTGATACAAACTGGAAACCTCTTTCTAGTTTTGTTCATAAAATTGAACTTTCTCTCGCGAAAATTATAAGTCACAAATAATGATTGCCATGAATAAGTTTCTCAAAAATCTGTCGTTCGAAACCGGTCTTCACCGCTGGTCCATAGTGCACACTAGGACAACAATTCAAAAATGTTATGCCACAACACTTTCCTTAGCTAAACTAAGCAATTGAATGTGCATGTCGCCGTACAGTAGTAAGTAGTATATTGGCATATTAGACTAGAGCCAGTGGTTCAAGGCCTAGCTTAGATATTTCTATCAATCTGGCAAAAACTCGAAGAGTAAATAAAATTGCGAAGAAAAGTTTCTCAAAGCTGTTGTTTAGAATCGAAATTAAACAGTAAGTCCCTCTACTCATAGATAAAATTAACACAAACAATATGGTTGATGTGTGAAGCTAGGTTGTAATCCTGGCTAAAAGGTTGTAATAACGAATTACGTAAGTGATGTAATGATTGCCATGAATAAGTTTCTCAAAAATCTGTCGTTAGGAATTGACTTTAAACTCTAGGTTCCGCCACTCATGGACAAAATTAACATACACAACATGGGTGATGTGTGAAGCTAGGTTGTGGTCTTCACTAAAGAGTTATAATGACTATTAAACTCAGAAAGTAATGTGCATCCCATTGTAAATATTCTACTTTCAAAGAAAAAATTTTCAGAATGCCTTTTTCAGTCATTTCAGAACTTTTTAAGAATTTTACTTCATGGCTGACAGCCAACAACACACGATTTGGAATTTCCTTTAGAAATTACAGAACATATCTCATATGTATTTGAGAAACCATATCTTTAACATTTTATTGCCTATTATTTGCCATAAAATTCACTGTGTTATGGTGTGAATTCTTAAGTGAAATATTTATTAGAAAAGAAACACAGTTTTTCCCTAAAGAAAACTGCCACTCAAAGGCATAAAATCACATGCGTATGTATGTACGTCTACAACAAGGGAATGTAAGACGGAAGCTTTTCTTCTTATTACCTACAAACAGTTTCTAGTAAAGTGTGTACATGAAAGTTGATTTTGATATGTACATATATGGGTACATGAGCATAATGTTAAGTATTTAAACCCCAAAATTTTATTGCTTTTTAACCAAACTAAAGCACATAAACCTCCTTCTTCCGTTTCCGGTGTATAAACACCAAACATAAATACATTGACTCTTGCATGGTAAATTATTGAAAACAAATTCGTTACTTTTAATAACACGATCAAATAGGGGGAGCAGAGTGTGTGTGTGTGGGGAAATTAAAAGAGAGCAAAGGGATTTGTTGCTTTTTCCTTTTATTTTATTGGTATTGCTGCTACTGTTGCTGTTGCTGTTGTTGAACTCTTTATGAAGTTGCAAAAATGTGTGTGTAAATTCTTGTTTCTTCTCCTTGTGCTGTATTTTTACGCTTGGTTACTTACTTTCAATACAATTCCCCTTTATTCTATACCGTTATTTGCTTTTTCTTTTAATTTTCTTCTTTTTAGCTTTTGTTTAAGTGCTTCTGTGTGTGTGTGTTAAAGTTGTAAATAAATGTTGTTTCACACTATTGCCTGTTTTATGCTCCTGCTTGTCTTTTACAAAAATTTCACTCACATGTAAGGTGTTACGTGTGTATGTGTTTTTTGTTTAACAGTTAAGTGTGTTTGATATTTAATGTTGGTGTAGGTTAAGAATGTAAATTTGTTTACCTTTTTATGCATTTTCTTTATAACCTTTCCCCCCCTTAAATAGTTGGTTAAACACAAATTCTCCAAGAAAAACCCACTAGCCTCACCCTCTCCCTCTCCCTCTCCCTCTCTCTCTCTCTAATCATATAAGTGAGTGTATAAATAAAACTGTTATTCTTTCTTTAGGCATTGGGAAAAGGGTGACAAATGTATGCTTATTAACGTGTGAATACTTTAAAACGATTGCAGTTTGTATTTTAAATTATTTGTCACCCTGTAACTTACTGACTCATGTGCTGTAATTATGTGGTCCCCTACTTTTCTTTTTTTTTACTCTGCACATCAGCATTAATTATTGGAGGTATTATAAAAGTGAATATTTTTACACACACACACACACACACCCACACAGTTGCTTATACTTTTCATATGTCGTAGTTGTAGTTGTTGTTGTTGTTGTTTTTCTTATATTAATAAGTGTAATTAATATTCTTTGTTGGTTTGTTGGTTAAAAGAAATTGCTAAACTTAGTTTCTTCTTCTTCAACGAATTAAATTAAAAGGTCAAATGTATTAAACGAAATACCAAAAAAGAAAAAGAAAGAAGATTGAAAGAGAAACAAAGCGTTAAAAGAGATTGCCAGTTTTAAATTATTTTCTTCCTCTTTTTTGACCACTTCATGCTTAAATCAAGAAACTAAAGATGACTTTAGTTGTTCCAAAGAAAGCAAAGAAACACAAACTATCTTTGCATACAAATAGGGGTTGGCATAGAAAATTAAGTCAAAAGCAAAAAAAAAAAAACAACGGAGAAGAAGATAAAGATTTAAATTAAGTAATTTATCTTAATGAAAGCGTAAGAAATTTTCTTAATTTCTATTTAAAATTCCAAAGACTATGTGCCAAAGCAATTTTACTAAAGAGAAAAGGGAGGAAAGGGAGAGAGAGCGAGAGGAATGTTAAAAAAAATCTTGAATTATGATATTTGGAATAATAAAGAAACCAAAAGAATAAACGAATTTTAAAGATGATAAGAAATCTATAAAAACTATAAACAAAAATATTTCGCATCTTATAAAAAGAGGCTTTTCATGCAGAAACTAATCGGTGCTACGGTTACTGTCGGAGAGTTATTGGTTTGAGTTTTCATGAAACCTAAATAGCTAGAATGATATACGCTAACTTCCACCTAATTTCGTCTACAGATAGGAAAAGTCGCCGTAGTCTAGTAGGTAGGGTATTGGCTTGTTAGACGCAAGGTCACGGTTCAAACCCCAGGTCAGACATCAAAACGAAAATACGAAAAATATTCCTTCAGCGACTGCCTCTCAACAGATTTCTGGCAAAAACTCTGAAAGAAAATATAATTGCAATGAAAAGCTTCTCAAAAAGCTGTCGTTCGGAGTCGACTTTAAACTGTAGGTCCCTCCACTCATGTATAAAATTAACATACACAACATAAGTGGGGTGAGAAGCTAGGTCGTAATCCTGACTGAAGGGTTCTACGACCAATTATCTACATGTATGTATGTATGTATGTATGTATGTATGTATGTATGCATGTATGTATGTATGTATGTATGTATGGTATGTATGTATGTATGTAACACATGGTTGAGTTAAAGTCTGTATTAAAGCAACTAACAAATGACATGACATCTGTGTTAGGAGACGAATATCACATTGCTCAGAGCATACAATATAAAACTCTTGAAATAGTCTTCTACTAAATAGTCGGAGAAGATATTGTAACCACCATCTAACAGAGTTAGACCTTGTACCGCAACATATTGGAAGACAAAGTGGCGTGTATGACAATGACATTCAACGATACCTGGATGATGTTCGCACCTTTCAAACACATACTCCGGAAAACAAATTGGAATGCTACATGAAATTACCATAAGAATTCCTTCTCTTGAGTAGTTCGGCTCTTGACGAAGCTCATTTAAAAAATAGATGGTTTCTTTCAAAGTTTGTTCCAACTGTTTTGGTCATTGCAACTCTTTAGTCAGGATTACAACCTAACCTCTCACACCATCCATGCCGTATATGTGTGTTAATTTTACCCATCAAGAGCAGGATCTACAGTTTAACATCAACATCGTATGGCAAATTTGAGGAACATTTCATGAAAATTTTATTTACTCTCAGAGTTTTTGCCAGACGACTGCTGAGAGAAAATAGAAGAAGAAATACTTTTCATATTTCATTTTATGTGAGATATCAGGGCTAGGATTTGCTTCTAATAATCCAACACACTTTATGATAGACACTACAGTGGCGTCCTTATTAAACCTATAAAGAAGGAGTTCAGTGCAACATCTATACTAGGAGACGAAGTCGACGAAGATCACAAAAAATGTCAAGATTTTGAAGCAGACTCCTGTCTTCTCCATTTAGAGAAGGTATTGTTGACGGCATTACATAACAGATGTAGACTTTTTCCGCAGCATTTTAGAGAAACATCTTTGTGCTTATGAGGATAACATACAACAATGCCTGGATTATATTTCGAATCTAACCTCATACAAGAAAGGTCTCAACTACATCCTCAGAGAGTCAAAGCAAACTGCGAAACCAACATATAAATTCGACCATTCATAGAATTCAACAGACGTACACTCTTAAAGACGAGAATATTTTCTGGTCTTTAGCTAGGATTACGACCTAACTTCCATCACACATCCATCCAAGTTGGGTGTGTTAATTTCGTTCGTGAGTAGAAGGACCAATTTTACCTTCAGGATTTTTGCTAGAAAACTACTGATTGGAAGTCTCCAAAGGAAATTTGTTTGCCATAGAAAATAACTAGCAGGTCATAATATAAAAAATGATTTACATGGGAACCTTTAAGGTCAAATAGTTGATAAAATATCCATGCATACGTGGAGATAACAGCAAACAAAGAAAATCACTCTGTTTAGAGGTCACTGGATAGAAATAAAAGAAATTGCTGCTGAAAAAATAACAAGAAGTTGATTTGTTTTTGTTTTGTTCGAGCAAAATCGTTTATGTGAACTAGAACTGGAATTTTAAAAACTTCAATGCAAGAATAAGTTCAATTCACATTCATGCTGTGAAGTGAAATGGAAGAATTGTATGCTAGTGATGTCGCTTAAGTTTTTGGATGCGGGAAAAAGAATTTTTATTCAATAGCTATAGCAGCGTGTCACCAATGAATTTAAGAAAAAATGACTTTATTTGGCGGAAAATTATGTTTTGTTTCACCACAACAATTCGTAGACATTCATGTTTGATGATCAAATGCTTCAAGTGTTGCTGACATAAACCCCAAAATACTTCACAGATACTAAATTGCATGAATGAAGAGGTCTGAAACAAAGTTTCCACCATATTGATTGTCCAATAAATCGATTGTGGAGCACGTTGTGTGACAAGTTGCACGGTTTGTTCAAATGTCATTATTGTGAGCCATCAATTCTTGTATGAACCGTATTTTGTAGGCACATAACCTTAGATTTTTATATAAAATTGCTCACGTAGTCAAGAGATTAAGCCCAACAACTTAAGAATGACAACAAATTGAAATTTCGCGCTATAAAAGCAAGATTAAATCAAGACTTTTTACGTAGAATTGTCTACGTAGACGGAAGACAATGTCAAACATGATAACAACGCTAAAGAATCAGGATTAAATCGCATTTGAATCGAGGGGCGCTATTATGATCAATAATTGCACGAATTGTTGCCAACAAGAGATTTCTTCTTTCTTGTATTCTAACTTGTCAAGCCTGAACTGCAATGTCAACACCTTTTGACAGTCTTCGCTGTCAAACCATGGTTATCGATATCGATCGTACTCACTTTAGCTAAAAAAAGGGTAATCGACATAAGCCAGAAACTAGGTCCTAGCCAGAAACTAGATTGTAGCGCTTTAAAGCAGGATTATATCAAGAGTATATGATACAAGACACAATTGTTTTTCTGTGAAGCGATTTCGTAGGCTACAAATATCTCGCAAAATTCTTGTAATTGCTTAAAGCAAAATTCTGCTTTAATTTGTTTACGTTTGGGTTTTGTTTTATTTTGTTTTCTTTAATTATCAGCTGATTTGAAACAAATATTTTTAATTCATTTTAATTTTTTAAATAAATATTAGCATGTATTAAATATTTAATGTTTATTTAATATAAATATATGTGTCTGCATATGTATGTGTGCTTATGTATGTTTATCTTGCATAATACTTTATTGTAATTTATGTTTTTGTAAAATAAATACCACGCACACACATATGAGCCACAGCAATACCATTCGATGTGTATACATTGTTCATGTGTTGTATTTATTTTTTTTTTTTTTTTTTTTTTTAATTTCAAAAGTAGTTTTGGTTACAAAAATCATGTTTTAATTAAAACAATAAAACTTATCGTGCGTTTTTTTTTTTTGTAATTTTTTTGTAATGTTTTCTGCATGTAAATTTATCCCGGGTAATATGGACTATTTGAAGGTAACTTTTGTGTGTGTCAATTTACATTTTTTTTGTTGCAATTTTGCAAAAAAAAAAAAAAAACTGAAGCTTGACTGAACTGAACACGATAAAGGAAAATACTTTTACACCGGATTTGTCAAAAAGAAAATTCCACAGTGTTACTTTGTTGTGTGCAAGTGGCAACTCTGAAATTTGATAGCTGTCAAATATGTTTATTGCGATTATTTAAAAATGAAAAGCCAAAAAGAATAACGCAATCTAACTGTGAATATTTATTAAAAAAATTTTTTTGAAAGTTATGCTGAGACCACATAAAGTGACTCCCATATTTAATTTGTTATTACAATCCTTCAGTCAGGGTTACAAGCTAGCTTACCATACTACTTATGTTACGTATGTTAATTTTATACATGAGTGGCGAGACCGACAGTTTCAAGTCGACTCCGAATGACAGATTTTTGTGAAATTTTTCCATGGCAATTTTTTTTCTCTGTGAGTTTTTGCGGGAATACTGCTGAGAGGAAGCCGCGTAAGAAATATGTTTCCTATCTTCTTTTCTTCGCAATGTCTTGGCAACCATCTGAAAAACTGATCAAATATCTGGGTGGTTTATGGACACAAGACTTTTTTCTGAGCATCAACGTACTGTTGGGTTTCTTGAGAACATTACTGCTGTAATGCTGCCGAAAACCGGAAGAGTGCAATTTGCTATCGTTCTCAAAACTTAAAATTGCATGACGCACTAGCCTGTGAATTTTGATAAAATATCTTCATCTTCAGGAGCAGCTTAAACCAGCAGACCAGAAAAACTGCAAGCAACAGTGGGTAATGAAGCAAGGTGAAGACAATACGAAATATTTAATACGAAATAATGCGCATTTCTATTTGAATGGCTTAGCGAATACACTAAATAGTCGAATTTAAGTTTCAGAAAATCCTCATACCCTAGATCCAATGACTTGAATGATTCGTAGTTACCCTGACAAATCCGACAGTCATGGGAACTTTGGTAAGGGACTTGACTGCACACTGGATGTTCAAGAGATTCTCAGACAAATTCTCAACATTCAACAAGCATTGCGCAGCTTTCAATATCGTCAAGACCTTCATCTTGAATACACTCCAGTATATATGAAAATCTAAAGTTATAATCCTTAGTATATATCGGTCGATAAAGACCTACAACCGAAAGCAAAATTGTAAGGCACCATGTAGTCGTATGAAAAATGTTCGCGGTTTTCCAGTATCTCAGTTTCTACAATGCAGATTGAAACTAAAATTCAAGTATTTTATACACAGCAAAACCTCATACAATCCTTTCTCATTCATGAAGAATGTGGTCACAACTGGACGGCATAAGTCTGGTTGACATATGCTTTTAGTTTGATGGTACTACCTTCCACACTGTGTGTGAGCATTAAACGATTTAATGAAGAAAGCATTGTAAAAAAATCTGAAATCAACTGCTCATCAAGATTGAGCAATTTAGTGCAGAGTTTTTTTTTTTTGGAGTTTTGTAAAGTCTCTAGTTCGGATCGACATATGATTTGAGTTTGACGGTGCTACCTGACACATCGTGTGTGCTTTAGACTTTTTATTGAAGCAAATATTTCAAGAAATCCTGATATCACCTGATCATCACGATCACGTGATTTAGCGTCAAGCGATTTTCTTCTTTGGAGTTTTGTAAAATCTCAAGCTTATGCGAATAAATCCGAAATAGCTGCCGTAGTCTAGTGTAGGTAGTGTGTTAGCTTATTAGACGTGAGGCCACCGTTCAAACCACAGGTCAGACGTCTGCAAAAAAACGAAAAAATATATCTCCGCGGACTTCCTCTCAGCAGATTTTTGGCAAAAACTCTGAGCGTGAATAAAATTACAAGGAAAAAGTTTTTCCTTGTAATTTTCCTTCGGAGTCGACTTTAAACTGTAGGTCCCGCCATTCAGGAATAAAAATTAACACGTACAACATGAGTGGTGCGAGAAATTAAACCGTAATCCTGACTGAAGGATTGTAATGACTAACTATGTGTCATTATGTATCGTTATGTAAATCGGAAACCATTCTAAACGTCATCAATGAGATACAGCCATAATCCTGAGAAAAAATCATGGAAAATTTCATGGACTTGGCGGCCACTTGATGGCTATTTTATATCATATTTAATCGGAACGTGGCTTCGTAGTCTAGAAAATAGTGTGTTCACCTATTAGAAGAGAGCCCATAGTTCAAACCGCAGCTCAGACATACCAAACAAAACAGAATTTAAAAAAATATTTCTTTCGGCGACTTCCTCTTAGCTGGCCTAGCTCTTTTCATGCAAAACCTCTCAGAATAAATAAAATTTACCATGAAAAGTTTCTCAAATATGTCGTTCGGAGTCAACGTTAAACCGTATTTTTCGATACTCGTGGATAAGTTTAACACATAATACATGTGTGGTATGAGAAACTAGGTTGTAATCCTAGCTAAAGGGTTGTAGTGACCACTAGGTTTGTTTTAAAAAATTCGTAGAATTTTTATTTGAAAACAAAAAAACTGCATTCTTAATGAAACACCCTTTAAATCTGTAAACTAACGGGAAAAACGAACTTTATCTGCTTTATTAATTATTAAAGTTTACCATGATGTGGATGGAAAGGATAGGATTTTTATGAACATTTTAAATTGCCTTAGGCAATGGTGTAGTTCGTTAAAGTTTATAATATTTTATGGTTTATTTTAATGCTTGTTGTTGCTGTTGCTGTTGTTGTTGTTGTTTTTATTTTAATGTGTCTGCCGGTTATGTTTTCAGAAAGACTACTGAAAATAATCATAAAGAAAATAAAAATAAAATGTTAAAAATCATCATCATGCATATGCATATACATACAGACGTACGTACGTACGTACGTATGTACATGCATCAGCAGGAAGTCAAGAGAGAGGTAGATAACTGGGGGCCAATGGAGGGAAGGAAATCATATCACTTGAATAAAAAAAAATCCATGTCAGTCAAAATGGTTTAACAATCTACTTGTATTGTCAAAAGTTTTGCATAAAAAAAAAAATCGGTTGCAACAACAACAAAAACAATTTTTATTTTTTTTAAACAATGATTCTTTTTTTGTGTTGTTTTCAGTCAGTGTCAAAGTCATGATAAAAAAAAAGAAATAATGTTTGTTGTGTTTATTTAAATAAACTAAGGGTTCCAGAGCAGTAGCATTGGCATGAGGGAGAATCAGTGCTAACATTGCTCGAGAGAGCACACCCTCAGAAGTTTTGTTTCTGTTTGCCTTTTCTGCTTAACTAATGGTCAACAATGATGGTCTTTCTCCTACATTTTGAAAATAAAATTTCATAAATCCCATGCAGGTTACACGTTGCAAGCAAGCATGTTTAATAAAAATGTCACATAAATTTTTACAACAAAAAAAAAATTTTTTTTTTCTTTTTCTTTCTTTCCTTTTTTTTTTGAAAGCAAAACAATTGTCATGTGTAAATGACATTTAGAAGTTAGAAATATATGTGTGTGGAACACAACAATACATAGACATAATGTCTATAAAATACAATGGAAAAAAAATAAGAAGAAAAATTTGTAGGATCTTGCAACAGAGATTTTCGAACATTGCCAGCTGATAACGGCCATCTTGTTAGAGCTACTTCTGTCAAATTAATTATCATTTAGTCAGTCTTTTTAGTCAACTCACCATCAATGGATAAAGCTCTCAATAATTCGTGCAGATAATGAAATTATTTTATCAGAATAGGTGTTTCTTTCGCTTTGCCAATTTTACAATCACCATTATTGCCCTTCCGAGAGGGCAATTGGCAATGTGATGCATAAATCCTAGTCCATATTGAGTCAGTATACGTTCCGTCAATAGCCGTACGTTGGCGAAACTTAATATCTGCCGAAAGCATCACCTTTATCCTTGAGAAAGCAGAAAGAAAGCCAAAGCAGTCGATTTCATTTCCCATACAACTTGACGAATTTTACATTGTGACTTTCGTCTGAACCCCTACAAAATTCAACTGCCACAGGAACTGAAGTCTAACGATCATAAACAATGGCCTATATTCGCTGGCTGAACGGATTCTAAAGCAATTTTTATTCAAAAATAATCTTCAACGATGACATTGGAATGGGTGTTCTCTTCAGGCAAAATTCTACACATTTCAGGTACTTTATGATGGTACTAATCGCCCTACCGGTAAGTCTATTCGCATTGTGGTCAATAAATTCAAATGTACTGGTTCAGCAGTTATTGGACCAACACCCACTATACACATACATATATGCTATCAACATTGCCGTTGTCCGCGAGAATGTGCGGGAGAATTCCAGGCAATCGATTTGGCGTTGTTGACAAGAATTCGAACTTTCATAGACAACTTGGTACCCCAAGCGAGTAAGCGACCATAGCCAACCATGTCTGTTGGCCGAATTAAATCTGGATCTGTTGGAAATTGACCTTAATTTTAATCGAAAAATCATCTTCAGGAATGTGACCGATTTCTGGGTGAATAGCTACGTGAATAAACATAATTATCGAATTCGGAACCTTACCAAGCCACAAGAGATCCCAGAGCGTTCTATGCATGGCGGAAAAGTTACTGCTGTGGGGATTTTCTAATAGCGGCATCATCCACCCAAATTTGATTCGAAAACGATTATTACTGTTACAGCAAGCACTGCACAAGCGACGGTCAGCTCACTTGGAGGTGAAGTGAATTGGCCACTGAGAGTACTCATATTAAACATTTCCTTGTGTGGTATTGTTAAGTAACAGGTATATGCGAAGAAGCCACAAACTTTAGCGGTGCATGCAGACCACATTATCCCTGCCATCAACAAAATTTACCTTGATTTATGTGCCTGCATCATTAGACATTTCGGATGCCCTCTATCCACAAAAGTCATGGCGATGTTATATTCCATATGCAGAAACCGTAGTCTAGTAGGTAGTGTATTGGCTTTTAAGAAATGAGGCTTCGGTTCAAATTCCAGCTTAGAAATAACCGAAACGAAATATGAAGAAAATTTTTTCGGCGACTTATTCTCAGCAGATTTCTGGCAAAAACTCTGAGAGTTAAATAAATAAATTCGCCATGAAAAGTTTTTCAAAATATCTGGCATTTGGAGTCAACTTTAAACTCTAGCTTCCGACATTTATATATAAAGTTAACATACAAAACATAGGTAGGGTGAGAAACTAGGTTGTAATCCTAACTAAAGAGTTATAATGACCAACTAGGTATGTATGTATGTATGTATGTATGTATGTATGTATGTATATATGTATGTATGTATGTAGCCATAGGTTTTACAAACGAATAAAAAATTTCGATGACACACACACTTTGTTTTCTTTAAATTCAAACATAGGAAACGCTTAATGAAAGACCCGATGTAAAGAAAAAAGTTAGAAAACATTGAAAACTATTACACAAGAAGTGAACATCATGTCATAACATGTTACGAGAGAAAATTTTTAAGTACCTTTTTATAAAACAAAACAACAAAGTCAACCAAATATTCCCATAACAAATCATACCAAGTATGTTACCTCATGGTATACTTCCAAGACTGGAAATAAAGTTTGGTACTCAAAATTTGTAAAAAAGAAGAAACAAATACGATTGCAATAACATGACCATCACCAAAGTGTTACTAGCTAGGGACAAGATTTTTAAAGTAATTCTTTTAAACAAATAATACAACATAGCCTTCAAAATGCCACGCCCACTTTTTATAGTTTTGAAGAAATCTGTAATCAAAACTTCTTTCAACAGAATTCATTAAGAAAGTCTGTTCACAATTACAAAAAATAGATTACGTATACAATTATTATGAATAATAAAAGAAATAAAAATCCTTTTTCCACTTACCTTCTCTCACATCCTTGTAGACATCGTCTACGTGCGACTCTTTATAAATTACCGAATGGAAACCAATATTTCGTATCATTTCATCATGATGATCATCTAAACTTTTTTTACTTTTCGCTAATGGTATTTTTTCTGTTGTTGTAGATGTAGATGTTGTTGTTGACGTCGTCGTCGTTGTTGTTGTTGTAGACGATGATGAAGTAGTAGTCATAGATGAATTCAAATATTTATTATCAGTACTGTGCAATTCCAATGATTGCATTTGTGTAAAATTAGTTGGAAAATAACGTTTGGCATGTTAACATATAGATGCATCACGTTCGGTTATTATTTTACCTCAATAACACCATTCCAATATGGACCGAATACTAAACTTTACCGATCCCCTATACCATCACCCTCGTATATATGATCGGATTGATAATCGAGAGGGCTTGGCTATAATTATCTAAAGATGTAAAAGGAATTTCATAAAAACATATACAATAAATAAAACATAACAACGTATAGTAAGTGGTCAAAAAAATTTTGACCAAAAAAATAGTACTTTTATATCAAAAAATAGTATTTTTTTTAATACAAAAAATAGTACTTTTTTATACAAAAAATAGTAACTATTTTATAAAAAAATATTTTTTTAATACAAAAAAAAAAGTAATTTTTTTAATACAAAAATAGTACTTTTTTTAACACAAAAAAATACTTTTTTTATACATAAAATAGTATTTTTATACTAAAATAGTACTTTTTTATACATAAAATAGTACTTTTTTTTATACAAAAAATAGTACTTTTTTTATACAAAAAAAAGTACTTTTTTTATACAAAAAGTAGTACTTTTTTATACAAAAAGTAATACTTTTTTTATACAAAAAGTAGCACTTATTTACGAAAAATAGTACTTTTTAATTTGAAAAATTGTAATTTTTTTTATAAAAAATAGTACCTTTTTCATAAAAAAATAGTACTTTTCTATAAAAAGTACTTTTCATCAACAGTTACATATAAGGAATTGTACTTATATTTTCAAAGAATTTTTTTAAGGCAATTGAGCAATAAGATTGGGTTCTGCAGTGTAAGTAAATGTTACATTAAATCAGACAATAAACTTGGGAAGGTTAGTAAGAGATCACAGATGCTTATCCCCATTAAGAGAGGCACAGGTTCCAATGGGCAAGGAGAGAATGGATTAATCAGAACCACAAGTCATATTTATAAAATCTAATTGGAATATTGATCGCAAGCTAGCTTAATGCAGAATCACCAGCCGCGATGTCTAACATATTAATCGTAATCAATTGCATCAATCTGATACTATCACGATGCATGACCATGTGAGTAGAGAGCCAATGGGTAAAGGGATAATGGATTAACCAGAACCACAAATTATATTTACAAAATGTAATCGGAATATNACCACAAGTCATATTTATAAAATCTAATTGGAATATTAACTTAATGCAGAATTGCCCGCCACAATGCCAACACATCAATCGTGATCAATTGCATCAATCTGATACCATCACGAAGCTTGACCATATTAATAGAGAGCCATATGTACTAATGGGCAATGGGAGAATGTAATAACCAAAACCATACGACGTATTACTAAAATATTATCGGCATATTGAGCGAAAACTGGCTTAATGCGATAGTTCCGATTATTCCTCTTTAGAAGTACGAGCACTTCGTCCCTGCGATTGATACTGAAGAGAGGAAAATGATAATGACTAAGTAAAGGGAAATTTTGTGATATCATTCAGAGAGGTCTTGGAACTATAAGTCGTTGATGTGAGATAGTGGTACTGAAGCAGGTCATTTAAAAGAAGAAACAATTTTCTAAAATGGGGAGAATATTCGTCTCTTGGGTGAGATAACATCACAGTAAGTGGAGGTCAAATATCTTAGGAGGCTAATATATAGAGCATCTTAACGTACCATAATGGTATCCAGAAGGCTTGTAGCGTAACCTTGATATGTAACCCTGAAATTAAACACTGGATGTATATTTTGATGCTCCGAGCAATATTAACCCACGGGGCAATTGTCTGGACAGACTGAACAAATTTGAAAACAGCTCTAATGGTGTTGGATAAGATACAGACTCTAGAGTATATTGGAACAACAGCGGGGCTGGAGGCTCTGTTAAATTGTGTGAATAGTGAATATTAAAGCTTAGAGTTCCTTATTTAGATTGATGGGATTAGGTATCAATTGGAATAGTATTCCAAATGAACGGAGTAATCTGGATGATTTAACCTCTTTTAAAACAGGGACTATTTTATGGTATACAGGTGAGTGAAGAACAAAATCCGTATCCGGTTTTTGGTACCAGAGTGAAATACTTAGAATCCAGGGAAGCGGTAGTTAATGTTATCAAAGGATGTGTTTAATTCAACTTGGATTGAAGGTACAAACTAGCAGGACATAGCAACACTGTCTGATGGTCAAATTGTTGTTCAAGAACTAGGCTCTGGTGGAGATGAGTTGCCTGAGTTAGCCACAATAAGGGTTTTTTCTTGCGCAGTCCTAGATCGTGTAAGGACTCTGAACGAACAGCAATCAATGCCTTCATGCCTTCCAAAAGGAAAGACTTGGTGAATATGCCAGGTATGAAGTAGGAAACTGAAGGATACATTATAAGACCAAAGACGCAAACCCACACTTTTAGCAGGGAAAAAATTTGCTATTAACAAAGCACTGTGAGGTGTTTAACAGTGGCAATAAGTGGATTAGTCTTCTACTTTGCAATTATTGCAAATTGTTTTTTGTGAATATTACCACGGTTTAAAAGAGCATTTTCTGGACTACCAGTTGCGTATAGTCGGTTAGGTGTACTATTTCCCATATGTTCCAAAATGGCCACTGATTTTCTGGAGATTTTTAAAGCAAAAAAATTTGTATTTTTAGAGGCAATTATTTCAATATCCTACCACTTTATATGTGACCATATTGCTGATTATATTAAGAGGCCTTACAGCCTTCCTTTGAGTATGGTAGGGCACTCATATATCGACTATATATTCTATAATTACCTCGTAAACAAGTGAGCTTATTGCAGAGTCGTACATAGAAACTTAATATAGAAAAAATTTTATAAGAATAGCTTACTAACGGAGGAAGCAATTAAAATATTTATGTACGTGGGTAGTTTATAAATATTAAATACTTACCTCTAACTTATTACTAAATGTATATAAATCACGTTTTAATCTAATATGGAAGTCTCTTCCATGTGCTTGAAATTTTAAATGTACATAATGATCTTTGGTCACTGATCGTCGGGCTCTATGGTGACTAGTGCGTATATGTTGATGATCATAATCTAATGTTTCATAATGGGATATGTATTCGTTTAAACGGTTGTGACCTGTAAAGAAAAATAAAACAAAATAATTTTTGAAATTAAAATTTTTTTTTTAATGAAAATCTTCTTTAAAATTTATTTTTAATTTTTTTTTTTTTTTTTTTTTTTTTTGTTTTCGAAAAAATAATTTATTTTCGTTGTAGCCAGATAAGCTGGCATTAAACTTATGTTGCCTTGTGATTTGAATTGTAAAATAAAATTACTAAAGAACAAAAAAGAAAAGGAACGTATAGAAATAGAATAGAACAGGAAAAAGGTAAAATTTATGTGTTAAAAATACTAGACAATAACAACAACACACAACACAACTGTCTGTGAAATATTGTGTGTAGTGTTGCCAGCAACAAGTTTATGCTTCTCGTTTAGGCTGGCAAAAAAACAGGGTGGAGACACTATAAAATTTATATCCTTTATTAGAAATTCAAGTATATTTTTCTCTCTGTTCTCTCTCTCTCTCTCTCTTCTCTCGGTTCTCTACTCTATTGTTGTTATAATCTTGTGAAAAGAACAATAAGGACAACAGGAATGAAGAAAAATTTTAATTTTTGCTCGCAGCCATAGACAGAGAAAATGAAAAAGACAGAAAAAATTTTTTTATGAATTTATGAATTTGCAAATGTGAATAATAAATAAAACCCTGACAAATAATTCAAATTCAAAAATTATTGTTTGAAATTAAATTTAAAGAAATAAAGAAGAAATTAAAAAAATCCCTCGAATTAACACGTAAATCTTCATCATTCTTAGAGAAAAATATTTGAAACTATCGTGGATGTATATACAAATACACTTAGACCGGAGTATTAAGTTCAAACCCCAGCTTAAACATCTCAAACAAAAACTAAAGCAATCTTCTGATTAAAACTCTGTTGCTGAACGTAAATAAAATTGACAAGAAAAGTTTCTCAAAACTGTGGTTCGTTGTGACCGCCCTATCTGGATAAAATAACCGCACATAACATTGGTGGTATGAGAAGCTTGATTGTATTCCCCGCTAAAGGGTTGAAGTGGCCAATTAAGTAGTAAACACGCTTTCACTAGGTTCCCTTTTTGTATTAGATGGTGTGGATTCATCATTTCGTCATCTCTCTTTCTCCAGTGCAGTTAACTTCGCGGGGTTAAAATAATATCTCGGAATTTCTTCTTCTTCTTACTGCAATTCTGATTGTGTTCGAAACTTCCGCAAGGCTCTTGCATCCAGTTCTTCAACCATTTTGTGCAGGTTACGTGCTAGAACCGTTCAGATACTTCTTCTCTTTAGTAATTCGGCTTCGGGGAGGGGGAGCAGCATGATGACTTTGCTTTTGCGTTTGTCCGCGTAATGCCAAGATGGAATGATTTTTCTCTCCTTGGTCCCGAATTCTGTGGCCTACTTTCTAGTACTCCCGACCTTTAGTCTTCTTCTTGAAGTCTACATAGTCTGGTAGATAGTGTGTAGACTTATTAGATGTGAGGGCACGGTTTAAACCCTAGGCTGGACATATCCAACAAAAGGACATTCTCTCAGCAGATTTCTGGGAAAAACTCTCTGAGGGTTAATACAAATGCCATGAAAGAGTTCAAAGTCGATGTTAAATTGTTGGTTTCGCCACTCATGTATAAAAATATAACACACACAGCATTAGTGGTGTGAGGAGCTAGGTCATAATCATGACTGAAGTGTTGTAATGATCAATTATATATTCACGTATGTATGTTTAGATACTTTAGGTCCTGTATGTAGACTGTTCGACTGAATTCTTGCGTAGAGGATAATGGTTGACCAGGAGATGATATCTTAGGCGCACCGCGGTTGTTATTTTCACGTATTTCATTGGTATGATGATGATGATTTCTTTATGCTCAGTGTTCGGCGTAATGCTTGGGAGTTCTATAGAAACCATATTTTCAATAGTGATCCTTAGTTATGATGTCTCTTTTACGATTACTCGCTTCCACATTTAGTTTCGACCTGTGTTTGAGCACAACTTTCAATGATAGCGATAAGCCACTTGGATCATAAGCCACCTAACACATGGATGCCAATATCATTCAAAGTGTAGTTATTTGCATTCTAAGTAGCCGACAAAGAAATCAGAAGCGAAAATCGTATCATATTCTGCTTGGGGCTAATATAAACCACAATCTTGGTTTGAATTTTCTGGTAAAAGACAAGATCGTCCTATGAAGATTTGGATTTAAGTTTAGGACTCCTTAGAACTTCACAGCGGCGTTTAGGATGTAACCTTTATGTCACGTACACATATAGAATCTGCTGAGAGGAAGTCGCAGAAGAAATATTTTCTTTGATTTTTTGATTTGCTAGAGATGACACTCTTTTAAATGCACGATTAAAATTTTTGTTCTACGTATCCATGTGATGGAGATGAGTTCACATGGATAATTGATTTGTGTGAAGTTAAATTCGAATTTGAAAATCCAAGACGCAATCCATAAATTTTAGCAGCACCACATTTGGCATTAACAATGCAAAATTTTCTCTTAACAGAACAAAATTAGCACTTGACAGAGCACTGTTAGCGGTTTAACAATATCCATGAGAACAAGCTCATTTCTTTAGGAACTAATTTTAGGATATATTTTGGATTTATGCGTACCATATGTATGCAAAGGAAGGTTCCAAGACCTCTTTAGTCACATATAAAATGATATGGTATTGAGAAAATTGTCTTAGAAATTATCAATTTTTTACTTGAAAATTCTCTAGAAGATCAGTGGCCATTTTGGAACATATAAGAAATAGTACATCTATCCGACTATATGCAAATGGTAGTCCAGAGGATGCTCTTCTGAATCGTGGTGATGGAAAAGCTGGAATAATTTTGGGATTTGAGAAAAAGAATGTTGAGAAAATCGTTTTTTGCTTAAAAATTGATGAAAATTCGCAAGAAGATCAGTGGTCATTTGGGAACATATAAGAAATAGAAAACCTACCCGACTATATATGCAATTGGTGGTCCAGAAGGACCTGTTTCGTACCGTGGTACTGGCATAACTAAGATAAATTTTATGCCAATCGTCTGCAACAATTGCAAGGTAGAAGACAAATCTACTTATTGTCACTGTGAAACAGTAAACAGTGCTCTGTTAATAGCAAATTTTTCCCCCACCCTTTTAAAGGCAAAAAGTGACGCTGCTAAAAAAGTGGGTTTGTGGCTTTGGTTTTTAAATTCAAATTTGTTTCCATATTTGTTACACAATGTTAAGATTTTTATTTTCACAAAAAGAAAATCAAATTTTTCCTTTTCTAAGAACATTTTCATCATAATTTTCAATTATTTTCCATTAATTTAGTTTTTCAAGTTGTTCCCTTTTATGAAAACTTGACTTAGCCTTCTCTCGCTCTCCTGTGGCTATCCAAATATTTTCAAAGAATAAAGCAATTCGATTGGTAAGAGTAAATTTCATTATGATCTCTTCAAGAGTATACTCGGTTTTTTGATTTTTGTTTTTACGAATACTTTTTAATTAGTAGAGAGTACTTTCAATTATATGCACACAATAGTTGTTCAAGTATCTGTATGAATAGCTAGCTAGCTATCTATGCTATATAATATGCAATAATATGCAATTATATGCATAATAAATATGAATAAATATGCTTATACACACACACACTAACAAGGATGCTTATGTTGTTATGAATGGGTATTGATTTTATAATGGCATATACAAACAAAACATTATGTATTGCCAATAATTAAAATAATTTTTAGTAAATTTGTTTAAAAGTTTATTCTTTCTCTTATCTCTCTCTCTCTCTCTCTCTCTCTCTCTCTCTCTTTCTCTTTTATATGCCATCTCTTCCTCTAACCAGCAGAAATTATTTTCATTTGTGAAAAACATTACATTATTACAGACAGAGAGAGGGAGAGAGAGAAGGAGAGAGAGAGAGAAAGTGAGAGAGATAGAGAGAAAGTTATATTAATTGATTGAAATATAGAAGTTTAATTGTTCTAAATTTTTTTTTTGTTTTTGTAAAAATTACTAATAGAACGTAATGGACTAGTATTTGAATTTCCAAATATTTAGTAAAAAATACATACATACATACATACATGCATACATATTTATATTTATCGTATTATAATTTATATTTACACAAAATGTAATTGCTCTTATTCAAATAATATTTCAAAATCAAAATATTAAAATATTTAAATTAAAATTACTAACAAGGAATATTAGAAAGCTTTTATCACAAATTAAATGCTAAAATAATTATGTGGGCAATCTACATAACTAAACGAGGCCGGTTTGGAAAATTAACCAGGTACCTAGGGAATAATAAAGATTCAGCAGAATCTAGCGCATGTTCACTGTTCGATTGTTAAGGACGACTTACTTAAGTGATCCTTACAACCATTTAGGGCCATTATTACATCTCGCCGTTAAAGTCGGGTTTAGTTAAAGGCAACATTAGCTAAAGTGAACTTTAAAGTCACCTTTAACTTCTTTTCGTTATTACAATAACAAACATCTAATAGAATCCAGGACTAATTCCCCATTCACCCAATTGCTTGTTACAACCAATTAGTCAGGATTACCACCTAGCTTATCCTACAACGTGTTTGGATAATCTATGATTGGCGGGACCTACAGTTTAAAGTCGAGCCCTAACGAGAGATTTTTGTTGATATTTTTCATGACAATTTTTATTTACTTTCAGCATCTATGCCGGAAGACTGCTGAGAGAAAGTCGCTGAAAGACAGATTCGCTCATATTTCTCTCTGTTCGAAATGTCTGAGCGGAGATTTGAACCACAGGCGCTCGTGTAATAAGCCAACAGACTTCTTAGCAGACATTATAGTCCTTTAGGTTGTTATAGTCCATTATTACTACAGGCCTTAACTTGGAGGGGAAGTCGCTTTGTTTCAGACGTCTAAACTACAGTGACATCATCTAGTATTGCCCAGAATTAAATTTTTTTTAACAATATTTAACACTGAATGTGTTATAGACACTCCCTCACTTCATGCGTGTCTAAATTTATTGAAAACTTCTCTTACTTACTTATTTGATCATTACAACCATTTAGTCAGGATTACCACCAAGCTACTCACTTCAGATTCAAAGAGGTCTATTCCCGACGTGGCCGACGTCTATTGACGGAGCTAAAAGAGTTGCTCAACGTCATACTGCATAGCCTTGCCAGCTTTCCAGCAATACCGAGCTCAAACATTGCAGGAAAACCGCAATTTTTCAAGGGGCTGTCAAGTCTGCCTGTAGTCGACAAAAAGCTAGTGTGTGTTGATTTGTTTTTAATGGACCTTCTCTGCATAATATGAAGATCTGGTCGATGGTGAACTTACCAGATCTAAAGCTGAACTGACGACGTCCAATTAGTGTTTTGACGAGTTGCTTTAGTCGTTTACACAATATACGCGTGAGAATCTTTTTTGCGATAGGAAGAAGGCTTATACGTTGGTAATTGGTGCATATCGTGGGTTCCCCTTTTTTCACGACAGAATAGACTTTCCTCTAGGCATATTTGTAGATAAGCGTTCGCATGCTTCCTACCAGCTCGTGACATCCGATTTTAAATAATTTTGCGGTTAGACCATCAGGACCTGCAACTTTGTTGTTCTTAAGTCGGTTGGATAGATATTGGATCCAAGATTCGAAAATAGTTGTGGTTACGGTCGGGTAGCCTTTCGTTATCATTTAAACATTTACGAAGTTTAAGCTAAAATTACTTCTGATGGCACTCGAGCAATCAATTACAAGCCACGGACGTGCAACAACATTGCCAGAGAACATTTTTATAATGTCTTGAGAAGAATTTTTCCTCTTTATCTAGTTAATCTAATTATGGAATTCTCATATGAAAATACTTTTCCTCTGTCTCTTTAATTTTTCTCCACCATTTTTTCTTTTAAGCAGATGCCATAAATTTTTCTGCTAAAAATGTTTTCGGGTTTTTTGCAGTTAACCTTCAGAAAATCAAGCCTCGTTTTAGTTCTCTTTCTTTTTTTTTACTTTTTAACTGGTTTTACCATGAACGAATAAAAGAAAACTTGTTTAGAACACGTTAAAGAAATTTGCATTCATGAAATTTTCCTTTATTTTTTTCATTATTTTTCTCAGAATTTTTCTTCTTCCAAACCACCACTAGAGCCATAGCAGAGTGAAAAAAAAGGGGCAGACAAAGTTTTCATATTCAACAAATTTTCATCATTAAATTGGTTATGCCAGTGCTTTTAAAACTGTATTCATCATCATCATCATCACAATCATGCAGATGATGTGAAAATTTGATTTAAGTTTTCCATTTTCTTTGCTTTGTTCGTGTGATAAGCAAAGAAAAGATAGTCAAAGTCTTACTATACTCTGCACTAGAATATCTTGGGTAATGTTAAACACCAGGCCACAAAGTTAATTTGAAAATACAACACTTAAATAAGACATAAACTCTACGGCTAACGGTGTGTGGTAGAGTTAAATAGGTATCAAAGAAACTTAGCATTTGAACTATGCTACAGGGTTACCAGGGGTGAAATATTAAAGAAGACGCCGAAATGGGGATATTTTGTCAGTTTGTTGGTCATTGCCTTTCGACTACGTAGACTATTTTTACTTAAGGATCTTGGCTAACATAGCCGTAGTCTATAAGGTAGTGTGTGTTTTGGCTTATTATATGAGAGCCCGTGGTTCCAGTCTTAGCTCAGACATGCACCAACAAAAAGGAATGTTGAAATTTGACAATCTTCTGGCAAAAACCTTGAGAGTAAATAAAATTTCCAGGAAAAGTTTCTCAAAAATCTGTTGAAACTGTAGATACCATCACTCCTGTATAATATTAACACACACAAAATGGGTGTTGTGAGAAGCTGGGTTGTAATCATGACTGAAAGCCTGTAATCACCAACTAAGTAAGTCTTGGCTTATGTGTCAAATACAATACAAGAATTGAAAACAAGCTGGTTTCATTTGAAAATGTCCAAACATGAACAATTCTATCAGGGAATTAGGTCTTGTGGTGACTCTCCTTTCGGCTTAGATGACTGTGTGAATAAGCAAAACTGCTGTAAAGTAACGAAGGCAACTCTCAAGCCATTAAAGCATTACAATTTCATTCATTGTCTGTTCATTTACAATCATTTTCCATACTTTCGGCAACATTTGTCCTTAGTTGTTCCAATATGAGCAAGAAGCTGACCTTATAGTGAAAAGTGAACGTTGTTGCACCCAGCTGGCTATATTTTTGTTTCTCAAAATTAATTAATTAAACATCAACGGCATTTGATTCCATCAAGTATTTGTACTTTAGTAGGTAATGTGTTGCCTAACTACTACTAATAAGGCTGCTTCTCAGCCGTTTCTGGTAAACAGCACTGAGAGTAAATAAATCTGTGTTTGGGAGTCGAAGTTGAACTACAGGTCCACCTACTCATGGATCAAATAAACACACTCAAATTGGATGGTGATCGAAGTTAGGTTGTAATCCTGACTGAAGATTTGTGATGATCAACTGAGTATGTAAGAAAGCATGGCGTCAACTGTGGCCTTAATTATCAATGCTTTAAGAGTTACTACACTGTTGACATTGACTACTCATGGATCAAATAAACACACTCAGAATGGATGGTAAGCGAAATTAGGCTGTAATCCTGACTGAAGATTTCTAATGATCAACTGAGTATGTTAGAAAGCAGGGCGTCAACTGTGGCCTTAATTATAAATGCTTTAGGAGTTACTACACAGTTGACATAGACCTAAGGACAATTACTTAACGTTTTATGGTAGGAAAGTTATCATCAAATTCATTTTACAAAAACAAAAATTGATTGTTTAGCTTGCTTAATGATAATTTGCGCCCGGCTTGTTGGTACCAAATTCAGTTCTATTTTGGTGATTAAATTTGAAAAGCAAAAATTTGGTTAGCAGGATGCGAAAGCGGTATCATCAGCCATTGCCATTGATCTATACCAACAGAACAGAAACTATGGAAGCCTTGGGAGCCTATATGCAAAACACAACCATTTAGTCAGGACTACAACCTAACTTCTGATATCACCAATGATGTGTTTGCTTTAATTTTATCCATGAGTAGTGTGGCCTACAGTTTAATGTCGACTACGAACAAACGATTTGAGAAACTTTTCATAGCTATATGATGTCCTTTCAGAACATTTATCAGAAGACTACTAACAGGACATCGGTGAAAGATTCCGTGGTGTTTGAGATATCTGAGGTTTAAACCGCAAGCTCTCGTTTAATAATTTTTTAGACTACTGCCCAATACAACCGTATTTATTGATGAAAGTAGTAAAAAATTGAACAGGGTGGTATGAACCATTTAACTCCTAGCGGTATCAGACATATGTATGCTGAAAATAAATACGATGAAATCGTTTTTTTACTGTTATTTATCATCGCATATATAAAATGTCTATTATTGTACAATAAAGAACAATCAATCCAACAATATTTGTTGTTTTGTTTTATCATTATCAGAATATATCCTTCTACCATTCGGCCAATGATTTCATCCAATTTTATAATCATTTTCCTATTCCGTAGGATAATTTAAATTTAAGTTGACAACATTTAAATAAAATGAATGACTTTAAAAAACCGCCTCCCAAAAAAAATAAACAAAATTGTCATCATTTGTGATTATCACATAATATGGTCAAATTTCCATGAAATTATATGAAAAATTGTATTTCCTTTCTTGGTAGACTTTTCCTTTGTAATACAATATTTTTTTTCCAATTTTTTGTTGTTGTTGTTGTTGTTGTTCCTACTTTTTTTTTGAAGATATTTTTTTCAACGTTTTATTTTATGTTGTGGTTTTGCTATTCGGTTTGGTGTCCCATTTGTTTAACCACTGCTCATAGTCGTTGTCCCCCTAAACATTCATTCCTAGTTTTATACCTTTTTTGTCCATATTTTCCCACATAACCCAATCGCTTGCTTTGGCTTACAATACTGCTTGCTTATGGCAGAGGTATAGCAGGACAACAAAGGATATCTTGTCCTCCAGTGTAAGGTGGTTGGGTTGTTTTAGTTGCTGCTTAAATTTTTGTATGCAAATTGCAAATTTCGGTTCTTTTTTGGGTTAAATACATATAAACAAAGCCACAAATATACATACAAACATAGTTTTTAAGAGAAAGAGAGAGAGAGAGAGAGAGAGAGAGAGAGAGAAAGCAAAAGATTTAACTCGGTTTGGTTACTTACTGCTATATCTGTCTGCCTGTTTTCTGTCGTTTTCTATTCAAAACTTTATGTCCCTGTGACCCAAAAACATGTTTACAACAGCAAGGATTATTTATAAACAAAAAATAAATAAAAAACAACTTTTACAACAACATTAAAGTAAAAATAAAAATAAAAATAAAAATTCGTCTAATTTTTAACAACAATAACCGGCAGTAATGATCATCTCAAAAAGGCAGCTGGCAAACAGACAGACAGTCAGGGCACCTTTAATGCCACAACATAATAATATTAATGATAATTTACAACAACATTACAACAACATGTTTTATGTACATTTAAATGTAGAAGAACAAGAATAAAAGAAAAAAACTGCCCTGAAACAATAAAAGTACAATTCTACACCGTTTGCAAATTTTAGCAGCTCATAACGGCCACTTTGTTGCAACTACTTCAGTCACATTTGTTGTCATTTATTCCGGCTGTTTCATCAAATCACCAAGGAATGGGTATTCTATTCTATCTGCGTGCTTTTTCCATTTGACCATCGCCATAGTTGCCCTACCGAGAAGGCTATTGGCAATGTGGTGGACAAATGCATGTCCATTGATTCAGTAAACAATCTGCAGTAAACAAACAGCCGTACATTGTCAAACTCGTGATCTACCAAAAACATCGTCTTTATTCGTGAGAAAGTAGTCGATTTAACTTCGCCCACAAGAACTTGGTCTTTCACAGACCACAACATGATGCATTTTACATCCTGACTTTCACCTGATCTCGTACAAAATAAAACTGCCTCGGGAAATAAAGGTCAACGATCATAGACAATGACATGTCTTCGTTGAACGGATTCTGAAGCAGTTGCCAACTGACCCTCATATTTTTTGGAAAATAATCATCAACTATGATATTGAAATGATTGTGTTCTCTTCATGCAAAGTACTGCGCATTTCGTCTACTTTATGATGGCAATAATCGCACTACCGGAGAGCCTATTCGCAATGTGGTGGATAAATTCGAGTTCATTGGTTCAGCAATTGTTTGACCAAACACCCAAACACCCAACTTACTTACTTACTTCATTGGTTATTACAACCCTTTAGGCAGAATGCCAATCTAGCTTCTCACAGCAATCATGTTGTGTGTGACTTCGAACTCCAACTTTTTTGAGCAACTCGTCATGCCAATTTTATTTACTCTCAGAGTATTTACCAGAAATCTGTCGAGAGGAAGTCGCCGAAAGAAATATCTGCTTTCATATTTCGTTTCGTTCAAGATGTCTGGGCTGAATTTTGAACCCCGTTCTCACGTCTAATAAGCTAACAAACTACCTATTAGACTATGGTGTCTTCATACAAGATATGCAAACAACATCACTGCTGTCAGCGAGAATGTGCAGCATAATTCCAGACAGTCGATTTGACTACGCTGGCATGAATTCGGGATTTAGAACAAAACATAGCGCATTTTGTGTCATTAGTTGAGATCGCAAGCGAACAAAATTCATCAGACTTAGACAACTACGTGTGTTCGTTGAGTGAGCTCTGGATCTGTTTTGGCAACTGAACTTAATTTTCATTGAAAAATCATCTTCAGCAATGAGCCCCATGGCTGGATGAATGGCTACGTCAATAAACAAAATTGATGAATTTTAAAAGCTACGAAGCCACGTGAGATCCAATAGCGTTAAATGTATTCTGAATTTTGGGCGTCGTTCGGCCCATATGTTTTAAGAATGAACGATCTTTCTACCACCAACTTCTTGGCTGAAATAGGATGATCTAGACCTACTAAGACATGGTCGGTCTAGACCTACTAAGACATGGTCGGTCTAGACCTACTAAGACATGGTCGGCCTAGACCTACTAAGACATGGTCGGCCTAGACCTACTAAGACATGATCGGCCTAGACCTACTAAGATATGGTCGGCCTAGACCTACTAAAACATGGTAGGCCACCCCGTTCAGGAGGTGGTGTAAAATCGTGCAATTTGACCTCGTTACACCTTGCCTTGTAGGATTTTCTTAAGTCGCAAGTGTATGCGATTAAGCCCATATCCACAATGGTGCTTGAAGCCAACATTGCCCATGAATCGATCAAATTCAGCCTGATTTACGCGCCAGAGTCATGGAAAATTGTACATTTTCGATATTTCTCAAAAACCTGGCGTTCGGAGTCGAGTGTGAACTACAGATTCCGTCACTCATGGTTAAAATTAACACACACAACATGGGTGATGGTGAGAAAACAGGTTGTAAACAGGTGACAGGTGAAACAGGTGACTAAAGAGTTGCAATGACCAACTAAGTAAGTAGGTAGGCACTTCTCCTCTTCTAATCCCTCTTCAACCTCTATTTTCTCTATTTTTTTTACCCATTTTCAGTGACCGTAAATTACTAATTCTCGATAATGACATAGCACAGCCAGGCAGCATTTATTTTTTCAATATTGATATTGCTTCTGTAGAGAGGTTACAAGAAGTTTGGTCTAGGACTCCATATATTAAAAATAAAATACGTCCACAATTTTAACCTCCTGTTGGAAATGGTGTTATAAAGAAATTTTTTTTGATTTTAAAACCCTTCTTACAACGACTAATCTTTTAATAAAAGTGCCAATGTATCACTCACAGTGTGTACTCGGTAAGCATAGATGGAAGGCGTTTATCCTTTACATGGGTTATCACAAAATTTTTGGCTGCGACTTTGAAGGATGAAGAAGAAGACGAAGAAGAAGAAAATAAAAGAAAAACAAAAGGATTGTTTTTCGTTTTAAGTGTCAATAGAGGTTGATTATGTCATTAATCGTTGGGTCAAAATAATCGTATTAAACTCAAAATTGTTTTAGGGCTCCTTCAACAACAGCACCGACAACTTTGCAAGGAGTTTAGATATTAGCACATGACATGTGAAAGAGAGTGAATACGGGAAAATAAACATTAACCCGCATATATAAGAAAATATCATTACTGCGGGGGGAAATGTTCATATACTTTCATAAGATGTCATATTTTTCTAAGGGTTATTTGATTATGATGCTTATCAAATTGATTGACAGCAAGCATGAAAGCTGTAGTTGGCAGGGGAGTATTTTTAAGGTTACTTTTACTGTTGCCAAATATAATTTGATTTGATACATAAATACATACATACATACATACTCGTGCATGTATTATTAGACATTTCAGCCCTTTAGTCAGGACTACAACCCAGTTTCTCATAGCACTTATGTTGTGTGTGTTAATTTCATTCATGAGTAGAGGGACTTACGATTGACTAGCTGTTTCCTGTAAATTAAATTACTTTCAGAGCGTTTCTTAAGAACCTAGACCAGAGATTTTGATCCCATAAGTCTTCGCTTAATAAGTCAAAATAATAATCAACCGCTTAGAAGTGTTCGGCTGAGTTTAAACAAGGTGAAACGAGCATCAAGCATGTTACCAGTGTTACCGTAAAATAATTATGATTGACGGCAAAGAAGAAGTGGACGATATAGCTGAGGTGTTGATGGATATACGTAGATATCAAAGGAACGTGTAGGACAAAACGTGCATGAATATTTCAATGATACACAAGGTTACGATTATCAACAACTAGTTGATAATACTGCACAGTGCTCGCAACTGTTGCCGGATTGATACATCGCTCCATAATTTCACAACTGAGTCAGAATTTTCTATGCTAGTCTATGAAATTTCATTTGTAATAGGGTGCCTAAAATAATGTCAAGAAGGTATTCTAAGTCAACGTTCTAGATCAACAACTGGATATGCAGAAAGAGTAAGGAATACGATATGATTGATAGGCTGATGAGATCAAAAACAACCTGCAATATGCACTGAAATGCGCAGTGAAATGAATGGAAATGGGAAGGATTTATTATGTGAAGGACAATTGGTTACCAGGTCGTTCTTTATATGACCCTGGAATAGAATCACGAGACTCTATGATTTTAAAAAGGCATTAGAAATGAGACTGAACATTAAGATTGATTGGAATAATATGGAATCTCCGATCTCTCTTAAGGTAACATTCTGTAGTACATGGATAGGCTAAAGACTGGTAGTGATACAGAAGCTGAAGTATTCGGGTTTACGATGCAATATTCGGATCCCATAGGAAAATCACTGATATTTTCCACCTTTGAATGTGCGATAGCAATAATATCTAACAATCAGACGATCCTTTTGTGAAAGCTTGTCTGTCATCAATCTTATCTGCTCGCTCATTACATTGGATTGCTACATGACACCGCTGATAGAGTCAGACTCTTTCTATGGGTGGTAAGAGTAGTTGGAAGGATACATTTGGTGAAGGTGAAGATAGCTAGAGGCAAAGACTATTGGCTATGATTGTGGCATTAGTACGGACGAGAATTTTCTAGACATCTAGACAATTCAGGCATACGTTTAGAATGGTAGTCGGCTTTACTACCGAACATACAAACATAATTAGCCATTACAACCCCTAAGTCAGGATTACGACCTAGCTTCTCATGTTGTGTGTGATAATTTTCTACATGAGTGGTGGGAACTAGAGCTTAAAGTCGATTTCGAATGACAGATTTTTGAGAATCTTTCATGACAATTTCTAATTACCCTTGCTAGGACACTGCTGAGGGGAAGTCACCGAAGAAATATTTTTCTGATTTCGTTTTGTTGGAGATGTCTGACCTGGGTTTTGAAGCTTGGCCTCATGTCTTATAACTTCCTATTGGACTACGGTGACTTCAACCGAGTATATTAGCCAGCTCATGCTTTCATGACTTAGGAGAAGTGATCATCAGAATACATGGTTGTTACTAGTGTGGTAGTTAAAACCAAAGGAAATACCAGGGGTTTTATCACGAAAAACAAGAAAACATGTCCTTGCTGATACTGGACAGCATTCTGAGGTGACAACGTACTGGGATTAAAGAAAATAGGAAAATAAGCAAACTTTACGTACTTATGGTTAGAGAGCACTACAATTGATCGTTTGGTACTTTAGTGTTTACAAATCGTTGACTTATTGCTTCCTTTAACATATTTTTCCCAGCTAAACTATTGACTAGTATTCTACCTCAGCAAGTTCTAGACTAATGGGGTTACTATGTACCGTGTTCTAGAAACAATGCCACTGTGAAACTGGATGGAGCTAGACAGTCTCCAGAGGTTTACTAGTGTATTAGGGTTAGGGGAAATATCAAAGGGAAACTTTTTATGTTTATAGTTAGAGGGGAGTAAAATAGAACGCTTGGTAGCAGTACTTTAGTGTCTCTCTAGAGACTGTTGACATTTTTTAATTTCTTTAACAAATTTATCCCAGCTAAATTGTTGACTATTGTTCTACCCCATCAAGTTCTAGACTAATAGGGTTACTCTGTACAGTATTCTAGAAACATTGTTGCTGTGAAAAAGGATGTTCGTATTGGGTGTAGTAGTCAGCAAATAAATACGAAAAATTGTTTGCCTTCGAATATTTTTAAGCTGAAATACTGAGATTTTTAGCCAAGCTCTTTAACCACTACAATGACTCACATCTTAGCATATTGAATGCGCATAGAATGTAATAGGCCTAATGGAGACTTAAACTGGGTACTGGTCTCTTGGCATATATTATACGAAAATAAATCGACTGTTGGAGCAGTCAGAAGCAACTTTATATCTTATTCTTCTGTTCTAAATGTCTCTGAACATCGTCTATTAATGTGCGCTTCTGTCACAATTGAGGTCTACTAGAATCCAGTTTGTACATCTTGCCAGAACCAGTTGACGGGGCCAATTCAACTCTTTTTTTAGGGTGAATGCCATAAAGACTAATCTACTCCCTAACCATTTCAATGAAAATAATTTAATTTATTGGTTTTTAATTTGTTATCGAATATTTTTGAAAATTGTTTGGCGTACTCTCCCCTCCCCCACCCTCCCACATAGATTTCAATGTAATTGTAATTTTTAATTTACAATACATACACGAATACACAGAATATTATCAGAATTTTATAGTCATTCGATTCGATTATTAAAACGAATACAACAAAACACATGTTATTTTAATTTAAATTCAATTGATGATGCAGAAAAAAAAGAAGTTCCATTAAACAGGTACACACAGGTACACAAATACAAACGACTAAATACAGGAGGGAAGGGGGAGGGGGTGGTAAACGTACAAATAAAAATAAAAACAAAAAGAAAACAAAATATTCTAATTTATATGCAAATACGAAAAATACACATACAAACATATACATATACACTCTCTCTGTAGTATGTGTGTGTGTAAGAGAGAGCGAGAGCGAGAGAGAGAGAAACAAATAAAACTAATGAACATTTAAAATAAATAAAAAAACAAATGAAAGGGGAAAATAATGCACAAAGAGATTGTGTGTGAATGGAGGGCCTTTTTAAATTTTCTTTAGTATCTCGATAATGGCCGCTACAGGCGGAATAATGGCCTTACTTGCAGAGACGGATTAGACATAACTGACCTGACATGGATGAATGCAGAAGAAAATTTTTAACATCAATTTTCTCCTGCATTCTGAGCCGATTCCCTTTTAGAGACCTCATAACGAGTATAATGGGATGCTGGACTAAAGATGGACAAGGTCGAAGACTAGGTATACCTCACAACGATTTCTGCAGGAGCTGACAAAGAAGAAGAAACCACAAAACACCTTCTCTGTTATTATGTGGCGGAACCTAAGAAAAATGGGCCCTAAAAACCCAAGCAATCTATGCCTACAGAAGTCGCCGCAGTCTAATAGGTAGTGTGTTGGCTTATTAGATGAAAGGTCGCGGTTCGAATCACCGATCAGACATTAAAAACGAAATATGAAAAAAATTTTTTCTTCGGCGACTTCCTCTCAGCAGATTTCTGGCAAAAACTCTGAGAGTGAATAAAATTGGCATGGAAAGTTTCTCAAAAATCTGTCGTTCGGAGTCCACTTTAAATTGTAGGCCCCGCCACTCGTGTATAAAATTAATACACACAACATAAGTGGTGTGAGAAGCTAGGCCGTAATCCTGTCTGAAGATTTGTAATGACCAATTATGTATGTAATCTAAGCCTATTGAAGCGGATGGCAATTTAGCCTTTCTTAATCTACGTACTCACTTAATCTAAACCAAAACTATTTCGAATCATCCAAAAGGGAAGTTTTTAGTTTTGGGACATCGAGATATTGTTGGACAATGCATTGCTGATTAGTTGACCAGGGTCGAAAATATTATATGGCATAGGTATTCCGTTTGCTTCAGTTTAATTGTAGATTATGCATTCGTTTTACAGGGAGGGTCAATCTCGTTGGCAGCAAGCGGTCATGTGCAAGACTCTTTTGTACACTCATGGATAAGGAGAGCAGCGACTCAGTTCACTCATCGCACAATAACGATTTTTACGGGCCTCTAATATTTTGATGGATATTCCTTTAATTGACTGCCCTGGCAGTCAGCAGATCAAATTTATAAAGATTTTCAAGAAAATTCTGCCACCCAAGATGTATTACGTCGCTATTAAAATAGCTTTGAAAACTCTGCTGTTGTAAGGCGGCCAATAAGAAAGTTTATTATTGGAAAGCTTAAGAAATATATCTCAAGAATATCACTGGGAACCTTCGGCTCCTCAGACCTTTAGTTCCTTAAGGTCTGATAATGGAAACGGATATGTTCATGCCTTCATAATGCTTTGTTTAAAGTGGAACAGACTGCACATGTGATCACGATAGCTGACTACATGTGTACTTTGTCTTTCAGGTGGCAGAGATGTTGATGTTTGTACACCGTGCATCGAACATGTACACTTAAAATATAGGTTGGTTTCACTCGACAGATTCAGTAAATGGTGGTTGGTTCAGTAATTGACCGTTGTCTACAATTTTCCCAGCCAATTATGTTATCCCTCCATGGCACCTTGGGATGCTTAATGACCGGATTGATACTTTGAATAAGGAATTTTAAATTTCACTAGTCGCCGTAGTCTAAAAGTAGTGTGTTGGCTTATTAGACATGAGGCTATGGTTCAAACTCCAGTTCAGACATCTCCAACAAAATGAAATTTGCAAAAATATTTCTTCGGCTACTGTCTCTCAGCTGATTATTGGCAAAAAACTCTGAGAGTAAATAAAATTGCCATGGAAAACTTTCTCAAAAATCTGTCGTTCAGAATCGACTTAAAACGGTAGGTCCTACCACACACAACACAAGTTTCTTATACCGTCTGCAAAAATCTATCAATAACGTCAACACTTATACCACTTGTCGGCTTATTAGACGCGAGGCTCCGGACCAAACCCCAGGTCAGAGATCTCCAACGAAACGAAATATGAAACAAAAATTTTTTCGGCGACATCCTCTTAGCAGATTTCTGAAAAAATCTGTCGTTCGGAGTCGATTTTAAACTGTTAGTCTCGCCACTCAAGAATAAAATTAACACACACTGTATAAGTGATAGGAGAAGTTAGATCGTAATTCTGAAAGAAGGGTTGCTATGACCAATTATGTATGTATGTATGTATGTATGTATGTATGTGACTAATAACTTAAGTTTTAGGCCTATTAGAAGTCATTCCTTTAAAGGCCTTCTAAAAAGTTTTCCCTGCTCTTTGAATTTTCTTTTATTCCAGATCCAAACAAGCAATTAAAATTAAAAACCATTATTAGTATCACAATATCATACGATAAGTGTGTGTGAGTGTATCACCTTATAGGCATTATTTGGTTAGTTTACACATACTAGTACTTATACTTTCACACACATACATACATTCAATGAATAAAGCTGAGTGCATTCAGATATTTCGTTTTATGAAAAATTAAAATTAAAATGAGAACGAGACTCTAATAAAATTTACCCAAAACGGATGAAATAAATAAAAAAATAGTAAATAAAATCAAGAGAGGAAGGGAGAGAGATAAAGAGAGAGAGAGAGGAAATATTTAAATAAAAAAATAAAATTTATTTTATTATACAATACAATAACAAAAAAAAAAAAAAAGAAAAGAAAAAATAAAACAGAACAGAGCAGAGCAGGTAATAATTGTGAATGCCATTCATTTGCATTATTATAGGAAAATAATAGCAAGAGAATTAAATAAATAGATACACAGTTAGAGAGTTAAATAATTGCATATTCAAATACACACACAGCTACACTCTTGCATACATATGTACGAAGGACATTTTACTTTTGTATTAATGTACGGTATATGCATACAATAAAAGTTATTATTAAATGAGTCCATACAAGTGAAGTGAATATCATTGTGGCAGTGTGAAAGGGAGCTGTAGAAGGGAAGAGATTTGAAGTTGGATAGATTATATAATAAACAAATAAATTATGCATAAAGGCCTTAATTGAAGATTATATGGGTTACAGTACCGTACATAATGTATATGAAGATAAATTCGAATTTGAAAATCCAAGACGCAATCCATAAATTTAAGCAGCGGCACATTTGGCATTAACGGACAAAATTTTCTCTTAACAGAATGAAATTTGCCTTTAACAGAGCACTGTTAGCTGTTGAACAGTATCCATATGAACAAGCTCATTTGTTTAGGAGCTAATTTTTGGACATACACCAGGTCTATGAGTACCATACTCTATGCCAAGGAAGGTTCCTAATATAGGCACATAAAAATGAGATGGTATTAAGACAATTGGCTCTGAAAATATACATTATTAGCTTTAAAATTTTTTAGAAGATCAGTGGACATTTGGAAACACAAGAACTAGTACACCTAAACGGCTACATGCAAATGGTGGCCCAGAGGGTCCTCTTTCTAACCGTGGTAGTGGGATAGCTGTTCATAAATAATAATGATTCTAAAGAGAATGAAATTTTATATCATTAGTTTGCAATAATTGCAAAATAGAACACTAATCTACTTATTGCCACTGTTCAACAGTTAACAGTGCTCTGTTAATAGTAAATTTTTCCCTTCTGTTAAAGGCAAAGAGTGGCGCTGCTAAAAGTGTGGGTTTGCGTCTTTGGTTTTTAAATTCGAATTTATTTTCACACACATCCGTACATAATTGTTCGAAATATTTTTTAAAGTTTCCCATTTAATTGTTATTAACTGTGCACAATACTTTATGAAATGTTTAACACTGATTCGTTGGATTTTATACTTGAAGCCATTGAGGTTGGTATTGTAATATAAAATACTGGAATTGAAATTTATTTAATAACAAATTATTTATAAATTAAATGGCCTAAGGTTCACTCATATATATTTATTATACCAGAATGTAATTTCGTAATTTACAATGAAAAACAAATTAATATTGTGGATGGATATGAAGTTATTGCTAATGAAATTGTATTTCAACACAATATTTGTGTTTTGTAATCATTAAAAAAAATATAGGGTGGATCATGTACTAGTTTAAATTCGAACCATCAGTTATTACGCATCTGGCAATACTTATGTCATTCTATTCTGTCACACAATTCAGTATATTATCTCCACTGAACAACGTTGGAATTTATTGGAAATTTATTTCCAAAACAAAAACAATTGATGGGAAATTGCACAAATATGTCGTACAAAATTTGGCCGCAGACAAGGACCAAAAGTGCCCGATATATGCAAATTTATTGCTACAGTTAGTGAAACTAGCTTCATTGCTGATGTGGCAAGACGTCAACGTGCTCGTACAGTTCGTTTACTCAAAAATATCAAAGCTGTGGCTGAGAGTATGCAAGGGGGAGAATACATCAACATCAACTCGTCATCATTCTCAAAAATTCAACATTTCACGTACCAGTTTACGTTGGATTTTGCAAAAAAAAACTGGGTATGATGGCTAACAAAATTCAAATAATTCAAGAGTCGAAGCCGCATGATCATCCGATTTGTTTTTGCTTAGCTAAATGGGCCAACGGGAAACTTAAAAAAAATCATCTTTTCGGTTGAAGCTCATTTTCACCTTGCAACCTTGTACGTTGTTAATAAGCAAAAATGCCGTATTTGGGACTCACAAATCCCATACTTGGTCTTACAGAAGCCAATGCTCTCATTACGAGTGACTGTTTGGTAAGGCTTCTGGTGCGGAAGCCCATATTTCTTTAAAAATGAGGATGGCTTAACCATTACATTCAATGGAGACACCTATCCCACCATGATAACCAATTTTTTTGTACCCGATGTGAATGGTATTCGGTTTCAACACGGTGGTGCAACTTGCCATACATATAATGTCACAATCGATTTATTGCGTTAAACGTTTGATGGCCTTTCTAATTAGCCGAAATGGTGAAGTCGCCAACAAGCTGCGATTTGACACCGTTGGACTATTTTCCGTGGGGCGCCGTATAGGAAAGTGTTATGCCTACAAATCAAAGAAAATTGAGCACTTGAAGGCCAACATGATGTCATTGCCGAGGTACGACGCTATACACTCGAAAAAGTGTGTGAAAATTGATTCAACAATTTCAGAGCGATGCTTATGCGATTTTTTTTTTGTCAGAAAATCTGCAAATTTGGAGCGAATTTCGGTACTACCCACTTTATGCTTAAAATTTTTGGAGAAAATTGCATGGCATGAGCCAAGTAACATGCTGACATCATCAGCAACTTCTTTAATTGTGATTTGATGATACTCCATAAGCATTTTCGTCACTTTTTTTCAATATTTTCATCGGTTCTTGATATGCTGGTGTGTCTAGGACGAGTGTTTAAAAGCTCTCCATATTTTTAGAACATACCTCGTACAATATAACAAATATTTTGATTAAATATTTCATTATCCTTTTGAAATGTCATACACTTTTCTATTCTCATACCTCTCACTTATCCATTCGCATACCTGTTCAACAAATATTTCCTTTACTCTTCTTATTCCATACACTTTTCATTCTTAATCTCTTTCAATTCTTTACTTCGTTATGGATTTTAAATCCGAAAGTTATTCTCTCAAGTAGAAATTATTGTGTCATAAATTCTATGCTTTTTACAGTCAACAACAGAAATTTGTTTAAAAAAATTTTTTCTTTTTCGAAAAACATTCTAAACCAACCAACACATTCCTATGAATATACATACACACATGCGTACATAGTTGTGTGGCAAAAGTATGTATGTGAACGTTGTTTGTTGGAACATTATCGTAATTTGTTTAAATAAAATATTTTTGTACTTTTTTCTGCTTCTTCTTCTTCTTCATTGTAATTTAGTAGTCTTTTTTTGTTTGTTGTATTTGTTACCATAAATAGTGAAAATGAAAATTTCACAGGATCAAAGAGATTGTCGGTTCGGTTAGTTGTAAGTAAAGAATTTGTATCGGATTTTTCAACATGGACTTGCGAACTTTGACAGCTGATAACTGTCATCACTGTTGAAGCTACACATCTGTCAAGTTAGTTGTCATTTATTCCGACTGTTATTTCTAATTCAAAATGGACGGTGATTCCTTCATGTAACACACATAATCGGCCATTACAACCCTTCATCCAGGATTACGGCCCAGTTTCTCACTTCATGTAATGCTGATTATAAAAATTTTACATCAAAATGTGTGTTCTATTCTAACAACACATCGCCTACTTCACCACGTCTTGATTAAAATGAAACATGAAACAAATCTTACTTTGGCTATTTACTCTCAGCGGATTTCTTGCAAGAATTCTGAGAGTATGAAATAAAATTGCCGTGAAAAGTTTCTTAAAAATCTGGCATTCAGAAACGACTTCAAACTGTAGGTCCTGCCACTCATGGATAAAATTAACACACAACATAAATGATGTTAGAAGCTAGATTGTAATCCTGACTGAAGATTGTGTATGTATGTGCGATGAACGCTGAGTAAATATCAACGCATCTGCACCAGCTGTCCTCATCAGCAGTACACTCTGTTCCAATCATACCGAAATATTACTTTTTATACTCAATTGGCTCTCCTCTAAACTTCGTTTGAAGCAGATGGCTAAGATGGCTCAATGCAGTTAAATACAGGACCAATCTGGACTAAGAACATACTGCTCCTCTGAAAAGTCATGCACATATCCAGCTTGATTTTCTGATTCCCTATAACTATCTGCATAGGGCCTTTGATTTTAAAATACAAGGTACAAACTTCTCGTCTAAATATCCTCATCTTCCCAATGGAAACCTCGAGGTTTACGCCGTCGACTCAAACATGTATGCCAGAGTGGGTTGCAGTGTATTTCTGTAAAGGTTCTTTACTTATTAAGGTACAGAGCAGGATTTTTCCAGAAAATCTCTTGATTTACTTGAAATGCCAGGCTGCGATTAAGCCCCTAACGAATAAATTTTTAAAGACCCTCATGACCATGAAAGTCGGGGTTTTGTTAGGTGTCGAACTCTTAAAATATGAGTTCTGGGAAACAGGAATATCGTTGGAAGCAGAATTGCTCAAGAGCTAGCTTGGATATTGGCTACTCGTTTCACAAGTTCACTCAATCTCGGTGGCAGCAAGAGGGCATGTGTAATATTGCTAGACTCTGCTGGACACGCATGGATAAGCAGAGGACAGACTCACTACATACATAATTGGTCATTACAACCCTTCAGTTAAGATTACTACTTAGCTTCCCACGCCACTCATGGTGGCTAAATGTCTGATTTTTGAGAAGTTTTTCATGGAAATTTTATTTTTATTCTCAAAGTTTTTGCTAGAAATCAGCTGAAAAGAAATCGCTGAACAAATGTTTTTTCATAATTTCGTTTTGATATCTGACCTGGGGTACGAACCCTGGCCTCACATCTAATAAGCCAACACACTGCCTACTAGACTACAACGACTTCAATTCAATTTTTAAATCGCATGGATATCTGTTGCACAAAAGCGATGCTCACGGACCTCTGATCATTGTGCACGAGTCACTTGTCGAAAGGCTTGACATTCCGATAAATAACATTTGCTGGAGCTGTAAGGTTAAGGAGGTAGGAACAGTCTGTCTTTCACTTCATTTATCAGTGTCCTGGTCTTGTTATTAAAAAACCTCTTACTTTATAAATGATATAAAGGTTGCTGCAATGGAAACATTTATTATGGATTTGGTTTAGTTAAGAGAATATATTTGATCCCTAGGGTTGAATATTTATTATGGTATTGGCCAAAGTGAAACCTTCCACCTCACCTAACCTCACTTAAAATCATTGCAAAAACTAACGACGTAGATTTGAACGATTACATGACTATTTTAAGGTTCTGACCATTCATGCTATAAACCCTTTAGTTTGGATTACAATATAGCTTCTCCCATCATTCATGTTGTGTGCTTCAATTTCATCCCTTAGAGGCAAGACCCCATAGTTTAAAGCCGACTTCGAAAGAAAGATTTTTGAGTTGTTGTTTCATGGAAATTTTATTTTCTTTCAGTTTTTGCTAGAAATCTACTGAATGGCAGTAACCGAAGAAATATTTTTCATATTTCGCTTATGTTCGATATCTCCAAGCTGGGATTCGAACCACGGACTCTAGACTAATAAGTCATCACACTCCCTACTAGACTACGCTGCATTCCACTCGCTTTACTATATATTTATGTGTCTTGTAGCCTTATGTTCGATATCTCCAAAGCCCTTGGTATTTCGAAACCACGGACTCTTAGACTAAATAAAGTCATCACAACTCCCTTACTAGACTACGCTTTGCATTTCCACTCGCTTACATATATTTAGTGTCCTTGTAAGACAAGAATTTATCGATTACAATTTAAAAAAGTGTTGTCTTAAGAAAGATTGCAAATGCTTTTCCAATTAGCATATTTCATCCTTAATATTTTATTTTTGAGAAACTAAAGTTGGCTTCCAATTATCTTTTACCTCTCTAAAACCTACATACTACAATCCACCTCTATGCTTTAATTGTTTTATTCCTACAAATACATAATATCCCATGTTTAAATATTGGGGACGACAAAGAAGAGAGAAGAGAGAGGAGAGAGAGAGAGAGAGAAGAAGATAAAAGAGAGAGAGAAAAGAGAAGGAACATGGTTTATCATTAACATCAAGTGATTCTATTTAAAATTCAAACACTTTATCTCGATAACAATATAATGTGGGTGTTATTTCGGATTCTTTAGCTTCATCTTCATCATCATCATCTTCTTCTTCTTCTTCTTCTTCTTCTTCTTTTTGTTCATAAAACACAATTCACACACTGACAAATAATACTCGTAAGTATTCTTTCTCTTTTTTCTTGTTATATTTTATCATGTTTTCTGTTGTTGTTGTTGTTGTATGGATTCTATGGAGAACATTATTGTATTCGTTATGTTATGAAACATTTGCTCTTTTCACTTCTGATTCTTTGTCGTATTTTTCTAACAATTCAATCCGAAAACAAAATTTTTTTCTTTTTTCGTATATTTTCGATGACAATTTGTTAACATTGTGTGCGTGTTTGTTGAATACTTTTTTTTTCTGTATGTATGTATGTATGAATTTGGGTTTTTCTCTATAAAATGTATGCGAGAGTGTTTTTTCTCTCTCTTTTTTTTATTTTTGCATATGAGGTCATATGTCATGCGATTTGAAAATTTGTCTAACTGTCAGCATTCTATGTAGATGTTGATTTTTTTGTTGTATTTTTTTTTTGAATTTTTTTCTTTTTTTTTATAAAAAAGTTAAATAAAAATGTATCATATATATACACACATACATACATACATACTTACATACATATTTGTTCAATGTATGTCTGTATGAACATAGGGTTTATCATGCATGCCAAGGGAATCGAAAAATAGTTTTCAGAGTTTTTTTTTTCTTTTTGTGATTTATCGGGTAAATTTGCAAATAAAATTCTAATTTCAAGGCAGATTAAACAATAAAAATTAATTAAATTTAGAACAACGATAAGAATTCAATCTTAGGTTGAATTGATAAAATTCTAGCATTCGATGGAGATTTAAAAAAAAAATCAAAATTATTCATTCTCGGAACAAACAGATAGGCATGCGAGAAGCAAACATTCCATGCCATTGATGTTGCCAGAAACTTTCTGTGGCGTGAGAGCAAATGTTTGGAAAGGCATGCCGAACGCAAGAGAAGATAAAAAAAATGCGCCCGAAGAAAAATACGAATTTAAAAACCAAAGACGCAAACCCACAGTTTTAGCAGCGCCACTTTTTTGCCCTTTACAGGACGAAATTAGCTATTAACAGAGTACTGTTAACAGTTTAACAGTTTCAATAAGTAGATTAGTCTTCTACTTTGCAAATATTGCAAACTAATGACATAAAATTGCATTCTCTTTAGGATCATTATTATTTATGAACAGCTATCCTACTACCACGGTTAGAAAGAGGACCCTTTCCATGTAGTCGGTTAGGTGTACTAGTTCTTGTTCAGTATAATCATTATTATTTGTGAATAAAGGCGTTGAAATGTATGGGATTGTTGGTGGCAGAAAATTATTCCAGTTAGCCCACTTTGGACTACCATTTGCATATAATCGGATAGGTGTACTATTTCGAAAATAGTCACTGATCTTCTAGAGAATTTTCAAAGAAAAAATTGATATTTTTAAAGGCATTTTTTTCCAATACCATATCACTTTACATGGCTGATTATATTAAAATATCTTCTAACCTTCCTTTGCATATGATATGATACCCATGGACCTAGTATATATCCGAAAATTAGCTCCTAAACAAGTGGACTTGTTCAGATGGATTCTGGTAAATAACTAACAGTACTCTATTAGGGGCAAAATTTTGTTCTGTTAAGAGAAAATTTTGTTCTGTTAACGCTAAATGCGGCGCTGCTAAAATTTATGGATTGCGTCTTTGATTTTTAAATTCGAATTAATCTTCACGCACATATTTGTCCTTTACTTGGTGTTCTCATTTGAAAAGCTCCATAATCAAAAAATAAGCAGTTTCTGTACTGTTAACTACAGTATCCATGCATCTATAAAATAAATAGTTGCTGACAATTGTAAATCTTTTATATTCCAATTCATTTCCTATATTTAATAAAATATTTAGTTTTCCCTTCAGTTTCCTTTCATTTTAATTGCACGAAGAAAATTTTTTCAATAAAAATTATTTCAGGAAAAAAGTAAAAACTTTCTCTTGTTCATCATAAAATAAATATGATAACGAGTCAAATATGATGAATAAGAACATAAAAAGAAAGGAAATAAAATGAAATAAAATGTGACACAATTTTTAGAATTATTTGAGGGAGAGAAGAGTCTCTTGAACTCGGATATGTTTCAATAACAAAAATGACACAATAAGTAACAAATATTGAATAATATTGGATGTCATGTTAACTTTGGTTAAGAGTTTGGTCAAAAGAAATAACATACATACATACATACATACATAAATATTTCTTCACTACAAATCTTCAGTCAGAATTACAACCTAGCTTTTCACTCCACTTATGTTATGTGTGTTAATTTTAATACATGAGTGGCGGGACTACAGTTTAAAGTCCACACCGAAAGACAGAGTTTTGAGAAAATTTATCATGACAATTTTTTTCCTTCTAAAATTTTTGCCAGAAATCTGCTGGTTTGTTGAAGATGGAATTCTTTTAAACGCATGATCCAAATCGTAAATTTTTGTTCTTAATACCCATGTTATAAAATGAGATCAGATGGACAGCTGATGTGTGTAAAGATGAATTCGAATTTAAAAATCCAAGACGCAAACCATAAATTTTAGCAGCGGCGCATTTGATGCTAACACGGCAAAATTTTCACTTAACAACACAAAATTTGCCATTAACAGAGCACTGTTAGCTTTTTAACAGTATCCATCTGAACAACCCCACTTGTTTAGGAGCTAATTTTAGGAATATATACTATGTACCATACTATATGCAAAGCAAGGTTCCAAGGCCAATATGGTCGCATATAAAGTGATATGGTATTGAAAAAATTCTGTAGAAGAACAGTGGCCCTTTTTGGGAACATTTAAGAAATATTTCACCTACCCGACTATACGCAAATGATAGTTCAGAGGGTCCTCTATCGAACCGCGGTGGTAGAATAGCTGGAATAATTTTGGAATTGTAGAATGGAGGCGGCTAATCACAATTACTCACAAATAACAATGATCATAATTGGAATTAAATTTTTGGTCAATAGTCTGCAATAATTGCAAACTAGAGGACTAATCTACTTATTGCCACTGTTAAACAGTCAACAGTGCTCTCTTAATAGCAAATTTTCCCCGTCTGTTAAAGGCAAAAAGTGGCACTGCTAAAATAGTGGGTTTATGTCTTTGGTTTTTAAATTCGAATTTATGTTCACACATGGATAATTGCCATTTGTTTTCTGAAGCATGGCGGAATGATAACCTGCTTTACAGTGAATGATAATGCAACCACTACTTGAGTTTGCCTCAAGTATTGATCGATTTCAACTGTTCATCGTCATTAACAGTCCGTCTACCAGAGACATTTGTTATAATGAACAACAAAATCGTTTACTCAAAGTCTTCTAGACCATTCACCACAAGTTGTTTAGGTAGGTTAGGTTAGGTCTAACAATGTGTAAGAACCCACTTCGTCCTGGATAGGATCATTATCATTAAATTAAACATCTCGACTTTTAGAAATTTTAGAATCACAGTTACTGCCCTAAGAAAACCAAATTCAAGTTACTTTAACGTGACATTGACTGCTTCAGTGAAATACCTTTACACCACATATACAACAAAAATTTATGCACAAACCCAATATAAATTTTTATTATAAATCCACTAATAATTTCATCCATACATACATACATACATACATACATACATACATACATACAAATACAATTATAATTAAGACGCATTTTCTTTACTGAAAATACGTTCACAATCGCATACCTAAGGATATGTATACGCACTCAGGCATACATTCCCGCGCACTCACACACATATACACCCACATTCATACACATTCATATATGCAAACATTTTCATTTTGAAGAAAGAATTTTCTAAAAGGATTTCAACAAATTTTCCAAAGATGAAGGAAACATTTCGTACATCTTATGCAATATAAGATAAATAATAATGAAATGTATGTACGAATGAATGTATGAATGAATGTATGTATGAATGAATATGTTTATTTAAGTTCAAATAGCATCATTTCCAGATGTCATGAATAACTCTGCCAGGAGAAAATTCTTTACGAAATAATAACAGAGGTCTTGTCGGTTATTCACAAGGAATTAAAAGAATGAAATCGTTTAATAGAGCGGTAAAGAAACAGGCGCCCTATTAAGGCTTCAAATAATTGCAAAAGTATTGTTTTATTTCACTTTAGTTTCTTGTAATGAATCGTGCATGAATTTTAGGTCAAAAAAATTTTTCTTCAGTCAAAAAAATTTTTGTTCAGTCAAAAAAAAAATTTTTTTTTCAGTCAAAAAAATTTTTTTTCAGTCAAAAAAATTTTTTTTATATAAAAAAATCCAAAGATAAAGAACAAGACTAAAGCGCAGCTTACCATGTCAAATTGTAGGGAATATCCATTAAAACCAAGTCGATATACACCACCTTGTTTTTATCGACTATAAGGCAGCATTCGATAGTCCTATACATACAGAATTGGTCATTACAACACTTCACTCAGGATTACGACCTAGATTCTCATGCCACTTGTGTTAATTTTATACATGAATGACGAAGCCTACAGTTTAAAGTCGTCTTCGAACGATAGATTTTTGTGAAACTTTTCATAGCAATTTCTATTTACTCTCAGGGTTTTTGCCAGAAATCTGCTGAGAGGAAGTCGCTTATGAAATATTTCTTTCATACTTCTTCTTTGTTCGAGAAGTTTGACCTAGGGTTTGAACCGTAGCCTCACGTCTAATAAGCCAATACACTACCTACTAAACTACGGCAAATGGATTTTACGTGAATAAAATTTACGTCAGAAAATGTTTCCTACGATAAAGAGCAAGTCTGAAGCCAGGATTGGACCTACTGTCGAAAAGATCTTCAAATTACGTCAAATTGTAGGGAATGCCAAGACACACATCATCTTTTTTATCGACTATAAGGCAGCCTTCGATGGTTCTATAATGAATGGTATTTTGCCGCAATATCTGAGCTTGGTATTGTTGCGAATAAGGCTGGACAGAATGATGTTGAGCAACAACTGCAGGTCCATCAGGAATGAACTTCTCTCCTAATCTTTGCTATCGTGTGAGATTTTTGAGACAAGATGCTCCCTTATCCTGTTTGTCTCTTCAACTTCGTTATGGACAGTGTTTTGCGGACGCAAGTCTCCATCCTTATGACACAATTGTCCACAAAAGTGCCAAGTGACCATCAAGCGAGATATTACTTCCGCCTCCTATAGCGCTATCGAACGGTTGTCTAACAATGTGGGTCTGGCAGTAAATGAAAGCAAAACGAAGTGTATATTGTCTAAAAATAGGGATATGAGGCATATCGGATCCAAAATTAAGACCGATAACTATGCTATCGATGTTGTCAAGATATTTACTTATCTAGGCTCCGCGTTTGCCAACAGAAATAAAGTCGGTCTGGAGAACAAAGCTTAGGAACACTCTTGCCAACAGGTGTTAGTTAATATGGCCTCAATAGGCAATTGAGTAACAGAGACCACTATCGCCCGATACTCTGTAAATCGTTCATTCTATGCGCTTTTTTCTACGATAAAAAGGCAGGAAGCAGCAGCAACAGATTTGAGAGTATTTGAGGGCGGTATGCTGTACTGTGGATGCCTTAGATCTTCTACTTGTTTCTTCAGTTACTTCGTTGTTTTTAATGAGAAAATGAACTGCTTTACTAGCTCTGCTATGCTTTCGAACCTCTGTTTTAATTTCGACATCCATGCCATATTGCTACACTTTCCTTAACTTCTGCTGATATCAGTCGCTTACTACTTCAAGAGTAGTTCTGGATTTAAAATTGTTCCAACATTTTTGTTCTACTTTAATCCACTTTTGACAAAACTTGGCTATGATAACTCAGTTCCACCATTGCTATTATTTGATCAGTGCTGTAAAACTGTAAGCACTAATGTTGTCTCATAAGCTCAACCCTTGATATCCACATTTTATAACGAACCCTGCTACTTTACTGCAATGAAATTTACGTACTGCAACGACAGCCTGGGTATTTGTTATAAAGAACTCAACCTCGCTGCTAATCGTCTGTCCTTTACTGTTTCACTCATAAACTTATCTTCTACTATCGCCATATAACTCAGTTAATGAAGTCGTCGTAGTCTAGCCGGCAGTGTGTTGGCTTATTAGACGTGAGGCCACGGTTCAAGCACCAGGCCAGACATCACTAATACAACGAAATATCAGACAAATATTCCTTAGGCGGCTTCCCCTTAGCAGATTTCTGGCATATTTACTCTGAGAGTAAATAAAAATTGCCGTGGATAGCTTCTTAAAAATCTGCCGTTCGAAGACGACTTTAAACTGTAGGAGCCCGCACTCATGCATAACAATTAATTAAACTAAGTGGCGTGAGAAGCTAGGTTGTAACTCTGCTACACTTTCCTTTACTTCTGTTGATATCAGTAGTAAAGGTAGTTTCGGATGTAAAACCTTAGCGACGATTTTGACTAACTTTAATTCACTTTCGAAAAGCTGGCTCTGATAACTCAGTTCTACTATACAACGAAATCCTGGGTCTTCATTTATAAACAACTCGGCTTCACTGCTAATCTTCTGTTCTCTACTGTGTTACTCCTTAAACTTCTCTTCTACTATTCATATATAACTCGCTTATTGACAATTAAGCTTCCGCTCTAGAAATTTTTATTCTACTCTCGAAATACTTAAGTATTCTCCAGCCTTTTTTTCCAACTGTATCTTGAACGAATTCAGGGCATGTCCCCTATACATCCAATATTTCTCGAATCATATTTTAACACTCAATACTGATGACTAAGAAAATAGCCTTGGTTTGGTTGAAGAGAGCAAGTATAAAGCCAATGTAATGACTTAAGTGCCTAAGGCAGGAAACAATCTCCCCCATTCAACCTACCACCACACTCATTCTGTAAGTGTTTTTAAATCCTTATAAAAATATGCTTACTAAACACGTTTATGACAGTTTATTTACACTCGTTATTGTCACGACAGGCAATCAAATATTCTAACTTCCAACGGATCCATCAGTGTAGCCTTGAATTGTCAAAAAAGTTTACTTAATGACAGCATTTTCTCAATTGAAATTTTAAAGTTTCAATGTCATTACAGGCATGTGTCAAAGTCAAAGGATTTCAAAATGATTTGTTAAGTTTTTTGAAGGATTTGAAAGCGTTCTTCCCTTTAAGGTGCTGGCTGTGGTTAATACACGGCTGGCTGTAGTATAACAATGACAGAAATTCTACACACACACTAAAATCGCAAATATTCGTACATAATAACAAATAATTTATGTGTCTCTGTGTATATCGTATACATACTCTTGTATGGATGTGAACGAAATTCGTATTTATTCGTAGAAGATCTCAGGATACACACTTACATATACACGCTCCACTCCAATCAAACTAAAGATGACAGCTGAAAGCCATTTGCAAGTATTGGATATGGAGGAGTATTTGTTGGATATTTATATGTGAAGATTTAAAATAAATACATATACACACACACACACACACATACACTTCCAACACATACACACATTGAACACTTTGACTCACCCTCATATTGTTATACAGTTGGCTGGCTGGCTGGCATTTGAGATTGTGAAAGCAGCTTAAAAGTTTATTGACAACCGCAGCTAAAATTAAAGCACAAATACTTACTCTGACAAACACACACATACTCGCTCACACACACATACATACGTTAATACAACTACATACAGTGTCATCTATAAGTAAATAAGCTTTAAATTGCGTATAAGTTTGTATTGTATTGTATTTCTCTGTAAGCTTGTATGTGTAAGTAGGGTATGGGGTCTTTTGTTAAAAGCTTCTTGTCTTTAAATTTCAATAAAACGCTGTTAGTGTGAGATATCACCGACAGTTTTTATTCTTTTTAGGGACATATTGATGCCATTATGTGGGCCACACATATTGCATCCGAAGTGTTCAATTTTCCATGACTCTGGGATCATAAATCAGGTTGAATTTGTTTGATGACATAGCTTATGCTGGGTTTGAGGACTGCTGTGGTTTGTAGCTTTATTGCATACACCCGTGTCTCAAGGAATCCCCACAAGAAAAAGTCTAACTGGATCAAATCATACGATACCGGTGGCCAGTCCACATCACTTCCACGTAAGAAGGCCACGCTCTCAAATCACTCATGCAGAATATGAAATGTGGCATGTACTGTGTGAAACCTAGCGACGTCTTATTGAAAAACTTGTAGCTGGAGTTCATATCACCCAAGATAAAAATCATCGACTTATTGTGCTCTGAAGTGACAGTGATGGCCTGGCCACTCTAGTTCTGAAAGCAATATGGAACGTTGATACCGCCAGTCACAAAATCCAAACCCTACAGTGAGTTCTTCGGTACGCTTAGGGCGCTTTAGGACATCAAATCAATTGCAATCGTCCCTGATTAAACAATTTAGTTTGTTCACGAACCCATTCATACAGAAATAGGCCTTTTAGCAGAAGATAATTTTGAAAATCGGGGTCAGTTGTCAACTGTTCCAGAGTCCACTCAACGACCACACAACAAAGTCGTCCATAAAGGTTTTCAAAACAAACTGACTCAATGAAAACTAATTTCATGTGAAGTCGTCATAATTTAGTCGGTTGACTTATTAGATGGGAGACCACGGTTCAAAACCCAGGCTAGACATCTGCAACAGAACGAAAAACATACATAATGGGCCATTACAACCCTTCAATCAGGATTACGGCCTAGCTTCTCACATCACTTATGTTGTGTGTGTTAATTTTATATTAACATGATGCGGAGCATACAGTTTAAAGTCGACTCCGAACGACAGATTTTTGAGAAACTTTTCATGGCAATTTTATTTACTTTCAGAGTTTTTGCCAGAAATCTGCTGAAGAGAAGTCGCCGAAGAAATATTTCTTCATATTTCTTTTTGATGTCTGACCGGGGATTCGAACCACTGGCTTTCGTCTAATAAGCCAACACACTACATACTATGAACTACGGCGACTACGAAATACGAAAAATATTTCGTCGACGACTTTCTCTCAGTAGAAAATTTCTCTTTCGGAGTCGACTTTAAACTGTGAGGTGCCGCCACTCATGTATAAAATTAACACACACAACATAAGTGGTGTGAGAGCTGGGTTGTAGTACTGACTGAAGGGTTGTGTAATTTGGCAGATGTAGCTTGAATGACTACAATCCTCCACTTGGATTTGGCAAAACAAACTGAACAAATGACAACTAATTTGACAGACCTGGCTTCAATAAGATGGCCGTTATCAACTATCAAACTTCAAAGTTCGTAAGTCCCTGTTTGAAGACCTCTTTCGTATTAAAGGGGGGAGAAACATAAGATAGGAAATGCTGCTACTGATAGCCGTTATCAACTGTCAAACTTCGAAGTTCTAAAGTCCCTGTTTGAAGACCTTTTTCGTATTAAAAGGGAAGAAACATAAGATAGGATATGCTGCTACTACTGATTGTACATGTGTAAGTGAGTGAGTGTATGCATTTGTGCGTATGTTCTGTTGCTTTTGGGCCTTGTCTTGTAGTGTGGCAACCGAAATACTGGAAGTAGAAGGAGCAACAATAAAGTTTATTGTTGCTGCCAAATACTAATAGCAATTGGGAGTTTAACGAGGCCTTAAAGTATTTGCCATATTTATGGCCATATGTATGTATGTATGTAATGTATGTATGTATATGTATGTATTGCCTATGTATGCATATATGGAAGTGTGTAAGTGTGCTTATATCCTGCTAAGAACATAAACAGGATATATGCTTTGCTACTAACGTTATCTCTATGTAAGTATGGCGTGTGGGTAAGGATAAGGGTGCGGGTGCTAATTGTACACGCGTGTATTTCCTTGTATTTTTTTTTTCAGATGCAAAAAGAAAAAAGAAGATTCCTTTTTTTTTTAAAGATATTAAAATAAATGCTGATTGTAAAATGTTGCTGTCAGTTTTTTGCCAAGACTTCGATAAGATTGTTCACCATTTTCTTTTTCTTCTTCTTGGCTTATAATTTTCATTTAAGATCTTTATATGTGTCTGTGTGTGCATGTATTTTCCTTAGGGAGGGTATGAGTTTATATAAGAATTTTGATTAATTAAAAAAATTTGAAATATTTCATAAATTTTTCATTAGAAAAATAATAACGAACAACAACAACAACAACAAATTGTAAGCTACTAAGAAAGTAAAGCGTTTTGTAATAAACGTGGGAAGACAAGGGTTAGTTGGGTAACCCATTGCCCCACTCATAATACACTGATTTAAAGGAGACTCTAAATTCGTACACCATTAGCCATTTAACACTCTTCAGTCGGAATAGGACCTAGGTTTCTCACACACTTAATGTTGTGTGTGTTCATTGTTGATACATGGGAAGTGGCTTGGGACATACGTTTTAAGTCGACTCTGAAACCGATTTTTTTGAGAACCTTTTCATGGGAAGTTTTATTCTTGTTCTCAGGGGAGTTTTTGCCAGAATACGCTGGGAGAGGAAGTCGCCGAGAAATTTTTTCATTTTTTTCCTTTTTTGTTGGACAGAATGTCCAAGGTTTGAACCGTCGGCC
>QOCX01000977.1:0-32256 GCA_005959815.1 Sarcophaga bullata
AGCAAAATGAAAAAAAAAATTTTGAAACGATGTTTTAAGACATTTTAGAGCAAAAAAAGGACATTAAAAATGGAGAAAAAAAAATTTGAAAAATTATCGACCATCAAGCACGAAATGTTGATGCGCTACAAAATGAATTCAAAGTCAAAGAGCACTGCCGGTGTGGGAACAGTTTTAACTAAAATAGAGTGCTCAAAAAAGCTTGCGTCCTTTGCATCAAGATAGTGGGGATAAATCTTTAAAGGCTCATGATTACGACAGGTTGAGTGCGGATGGAATAAATCTAAAACTGTATTCAATAGAGGGTTATTCTAAGCATTTCTTACTTAGCCGGCTGGACGAAAGCCAGAAGACCCTATGAATTTCCAAAATGGTTTTGCCAACAAAACCTATCAAATACGAGTACTCCTATTCACTCGGCATGCGCTGGTATGCTATTCTGTTAATATACTTGATGGCTTATTACAGATATTCGACAAGAATGGGAGTCCTTGGCATGGAGAAATTCACAGATATTTCTCCATTGGAAGTTAACTTCATTTGAAGATGTGATCAATGCATCGCATAGAGTTCAAAGGATGAGACATAACAATACTATCTGACAGGCACACCATCCTCTAAGTACACCTATGTTTTGAACAAACTTATCAAACGGATACAGCTACACAGTAGAAATAAGTTCAGCCTCTGCTGAGTACCAGGTCATGTCGAAATTCGTGGGATTGAGAGGACGGGACATTCGCGGTACTGAACCTTGCTGTGGAGCGCAAAAAGAAGTTTAGCAAGGTATAGTAGTCGAAAGAGATGATGGAGACAGGTGAAGGCTCTTCCGTATTAAGAAGTGATTCGGCATGCTTTACAATATTCAGAAGTACTACTTTAGACTGTGTTCTGTATACTCAAAGCAAAGTTTTTTCAGTATGGGAATCCCCTCAAGCTTAATATGAATATTCTGTAATGAGAAGAATGAACATGAATTAGAATACGAAGGAAAAAAACTTTGGATTGTAGGAAAACTGTACGCAAAGTTGCCCTTGTTGACGCCGAACAGCATCCTGAAGTCTATCAGAGCAAAAGCATTGAGAGAAGAGGTGTTCTATGGATGTCTTAAATGGATTGAGAGCAGTACGGTGTCAGGACTATGGCACCTCTACACAACTGTATGTAATGGTAGGATTTACTCTCGTGATAACATTCCTTTTGCCTGGTTCAGGTCATAATCCATAATCCTGATAGACTGTAATATTGTGATAAAAGGTCCATTTACATTTTTTGAGTTCAACATCTTCAATGAAGAACTTACCTCAACACAACTATTGAAAGATTCTCGTCTATAATTCTAAGTCTCACAAACAGCAGCATAAATGCGATACAACTCAACCATCTCTGGCTGTGTAGCGTAAATATTTAGTCAAACATAAAAGCAAATCAAAACACACAAGTCAACTAACGATTATAAGATATGGTCACAGGCAAATCTCGATTGATTAAATCGACTCATCCTCCTCAAGGCTTACTATTCTCCACTTCATAGAAATTTTAACTCTCCTTCCTTATAAAACCTGCTGCTAAAATACTGAAAGAGTCATCACTGTATACAGTTAAGCTAAGCATTTAAAGACAAAAAAAAAAGAATAAAAAACCATAAACATTTAAGCAAGAACAACAACAACAACAACAGCAACAATAAAAAAGAAACTAAAAGAACGAATGAAAAGAAAAAGCATAAATAAATATACGCAAAAGAAGAAGAAGAATTATTTATACAACGATGGCTAAGAAATGAACATTTGAAATTCTCTTTCACACGCATACATACACACACATACATACACATGCATACATTATCCTACACACAAGGAAAATTTAGAAAAATTCTAATATTTATAAACATTAAATGATATACACCCACACCCATATATACACACACACATATCCACACATACACACATGGATATATAAACACTAGCAGAAAGGGAAATAAAACAAAAACCCAAAAAAGTAACAACAAGTTAAGCTAAATAAAGTGGTATTTTAGAGAAAGAGTACGAATAGGACAGAATGGAAGAGAGCATAGCAGAGAGGCTGGAGTAAAATAAAACAGAAGAGAAAAAACTAACAACAAATTACAATAGCAAGCAGCACGTTTTCTTATTGTTATCACAGCAAGACACAGACATGAAAATCTGCTAGAAAGGAAACAAAAAGAAAAAAGAAAAAACGCAATTCATGGTAAACTTTGTGATGTCCTACAGTTTTCAGGTGACACAGTTCTTTAGCTGACACCGGATGCATGTCTTGGGTGCAATATCGCCCTCTCATTGGTTTACTTTTACAAGAGTTCTCTAATCTATGGATTACTTTGGGCTTAGCAACAAGGACCAATTTTATATTCGATATGGAACTAATGGAGTGCGTATGACGGCTCTGCCATCAGTTTCAGTTTCAAGTCGTGCAATCTGACCTTTAGAATTGCTACAACCTTACGAACGATATTATTGTCCACCTCGGTTATTGAGATCCACTCAAGTCTATGTGCAGTAACAGCAGTAGCGTATGAAGTCTCTACCATCACTCAACTGTTTTACGTTGCGCAGTCTCAGCCCTTAGAATTGATACGAATTGCTCTGAGGATATATTTTTCTCCACTTCGTTTAATACGAACACTGCCATCATCCAACTGTTTCACGTTGTGCCATAGTGCCCTTAGCATAGATAGGACTTGTTCGAGCATATTCCTCCTTTAATACGAATTATACTAGTCTACGACTAAACAGAGATGCAAAGAGTATGAAGCCTCTGGCATCAGCCAACCTTAGAAGTGGTACAACATGTTTGACGATGTATTGTTCTCCTTCTAGTTTAATTTGAAGCACACCAGACAAGGTCTAAGCTATAGCAGTAGCACCAGAAACAGGGCCAGCAGAAGTGTAAAACATATGACGCCTCTGACATTACTCAACAATTTCTCGTTAGCGTAGTCAGACCTTTGGAATTAGTACGACCTTTTCGGCGATATATTTTTCTTCATCTCATTTAATACGAACCATACCAGTCTACCTCTAAACTATGGCAATAGCAACAAAGACAGCAGAAAATAAAGGTGAATAGCGTATGACGCGGCTGTCATCATCCAACAGTTTCACGTCGCGTAATCTGACCCTTAGAAATGGTATGACCTGTTCTATGGTATATTATTCACAGCCTCCACACCAGGCCACGTCTAGCCTATGGCAATGGCAGCAGAAATACAAGAAATAGAGCCCCACTGCAATCACCTGCGAGAAACTACTCTCGAACGGATAGTTTACCCCTGATATCTCTCACTACTGTTCGAAGTCCGCCAGCAATGCCGCTACATACATACATACATAACTCATACACCTAATGGGTCATTGGTCATAGGTCATTCAGTCAGGATTTCGATCTAGCTTCTCACGACCTAGCTTATCTTGTGTGCGCTAATTTTAGTGGCGAATCTTACAGTTTAAAGTCGACTTCGAACAACAGATTTTTTAAGAAACTTTTCATGGCAATTTTATTGCACTCTCGAGAGCTTTTGCATGAAATCTGGTGAGAGGAAGTCCCCTAGGGTTTAAACCGTGGCCTCACGTCTAATAAACCAACACACTAATTACTAGACTATGGCGACTAGAAGCTCTTTTTATTTGTTAGCCAAACTTGATTTTGCTTATATCGTTCTAAAAGAAAACCAGAGGCTCTTAATCCGTTCTTTTTTTTTTGCTGCTGTAACAAGCATCCAAGCAAACCGAACATACGCTTAACAATGTGGAATAGTGCAGGACATTAAGAAGAAAACTACTACCACATGCAACATAATATATGTGCCTGTGCATGTGTATGAGTAGATGTTGGCATGTATGGATGTATGTATGCATGTATGTCTACTTATGGTTATAAGATGAAAATTTAAAAGAGCATATGTAAACGAAGAGCATGTTTTTTGTTAAAGTGTTTTGTGTTTGTGCTTGTATAAGTATTTTGTTGTTTATAAAAAGGAGGATAAACTTTATATGCACAAGCACATATACATGCATAAACTAATGTGATAGTATGATAATAACAACAAAAACAACAATACATATACGTTATAGGGAATCTTATTGGTATTGTTTGTATTGCCAACAACAACAACAACAAACCTTAAAACCCCTTTTTAATAAAACAAGAGATCAAGAGAAGCAGAAGAAGCAAAAAAAAAAAAAGCTTAGAAATCACGCAACAAACGAAGTAAATGATAAATTACAAGTCAAAAGCATAGACTGACAACAAAAAAAAAAAAAAAAAAAAAAAAAAGGAAAGGAAACATGAATAAAAGTGCACGAAAAGAAACGAAAATGAAATAAAAAAAACATCTTGAAGATTTCTGTTCGAATGTAAGAAACATAGAAGAAAAAACAAAATTTGTTGTTGTTGTTGTTATGTTGTTGTTGTTGAAAATATTCAAGAAAATTTAAGGCAAAAAAAAACTGCTTGAAATGTTGCGTGTTTAATAAACGAGCAGATTTTTGTATTTTTTTTTTATTGTATTTTCTTTGTATGATAAAGGAAACTCACCAAGCAAAACAAAAGAAACAAGAGAAGAGCAGAAATAAATAAAGGAAGGCGACAATATATTATGCATTGCGCCAATCAAATATGCAAATTTCGATAGACAAGCCCCATAACTAAACAGAATAAAAAAAACTTTACTTTTAAATTTTTAAGAAAAAAAAAATCATTCTTAAGACACAGGACAAGCGAATGACCATAATTAGGGAAATAGGCCTTCAATTGAAAAATCAAAAATTAAGAAATTTTTTTTTGAGTCTCCTAGGCACCTAAAACAAATTTGAAAACATTTCAAATAAGGTTGGACAAGATAACACAGATAAACGGAATAATAGGAGATGTCCTCTCTTGAAAGTAAGTCCCTTTCCTATGGAGTCCCTTTGATAGGAGAAAAGTCTAACATGAATCATTAGAGGATTACAGGGCCTAAGGAATCGTTTGGCTGACAATTCCTTCCTAACTGTCCCCTAAAAGAAACCAGTAAAGTCTCTAACCTTGAGGAATGCTTTGCAACGAAAATTAATAATAAAAACGAGTGGAGTATTCTGGAAGCTGCATACTTTTTTAAATGATAGTCTCTCATTTTGGTATACAAAATTCAAGAAGAGTTCTTGGGACAGAAACAGGAAATATTCCAACTTCATGGGAAATCCGTGGATGTCTTCCAAGCGGTTGTTCCAAGCCATCGAAAGATATGCTCAACTTAAGCAGAAAGTACAAAAGACTAGAGATAGCAATACTATCTGACGATCTGGATGTTATCCGAGTACTCAACGCTTATGAGGTTAATTCATAAATATTATGGGAATGTCTGAAGGAGCTGATTTAGCTTGACTGGAAAATAGGAACAAATGGGTTACAGTTTCAGATCGTATGAGAATACCCGATAATGAGCAAGCTGATGAGTTTGCGAGGGGGATATTTTCCATGACGCTGATGGAGATAGTGGAAAGGCTGAGGAGTGGGAAGACACGCTGATGAGTTTGCGAGGGGGATATTTCCATGACGCTGATGGAGATAGTGGAAAGGCTGAGGAGTGGGAAGACACGCTGATGAGTTTGCGAGGGGGATATTTTCCATGACGCTGATGGAGATAGTGGAAAGGCTGAGGAGTGGGAAGACACGTATACACAGCGAAAAGGAAGATAAAGAGAGGCAAAAACTCTAGATGGGTTTGAGACATTCTAAACCTTAGTTGGGTAATTACAATAGAAGGCCATGTGGCAGTCAGGCCGTTATTCGAGTAATCAGTCCTTTAGACATGCAATGGAATGAAGTATGGAACTGTCTGAAGAAACTGAATTGACTAGGTATCGAAATACGGTTACCCTCTGCCGAATCCCAGTTAATATGAGAATTCTCGGCAATGAGCAAGCATACGAGTTTGCAGTTAAGGATGCTTCCACAATGTTATTGGAATACGAACCTTTCTGTAGAGTGAAGTCGTATGTTTGAAAAGGTATACACAACGAAAGGGAGGATAAAGTGAGACAAAGACTCTTCTCAAATCAAGTGAGTGTACGGCAATAGTAACTTTTGTTGGGAAACTATAATAAAAGGAGATCTAAGTCAAGCAGCAGTGTATCCGGAAATAACCTGAGGTTGGTAACCGTTCTTTCGAAAAGGCACTAAAACCTCAAGATAAACTTAAACAAAATGGATGTTGTATCGAACCCAGAATGCAGATTCTGAGATGATGAGAATGAATCATCATAAGATATCCTTAGAACCTGTAGGGCATGAATGTCCACCACGAAGAAATACTTTTGTGTGTAGAAAGTATAAGGCTGGGAATTTAATTGGTAACAAAGAGCACTTACTTACTTACTGAAATGATCATTATATCCCTTTAGTTGGGATTACAACTTAGCTGCTTACACTAACCATGTTGAGTGTGTTAATTTTTATCCATGAATGACGGGACCTTCAGTTCACAGTCGACTCCGAACGAAAGATTTTTAAGCAGCTTATCTTATGACAATTTTACTCTCAGAGTTTCTGCCAGAAGAATGCTGAGAGGAAGTTTAGTTCGAGATATCTGGTCTTGAGTTTGAACCATGACCTCACGTCTAATAAGCCAACACTCTACCTACTAGACTACGGCGACTATACGCAGCATTCTGAAACTCGTTACAACAATGGGGTTGAAGGAAACACTATAGTGATGCCCTATAAAGTTTGAGGGAAGCACAACTGACTGTAATGGTCGCAGTGCTAAGGCAATACTACACGCCAAGAATAATAAAGGAATACCTCTACAAGTTTGTTGTGGCAGCAATCGTTCTTTAATGGAAAACCATGATCATGTTGTAATCTTCAAAACTTTCATGCCTGCTGTACAAGATTCTAATCTGTGGTTACTTCGAATTAGATTACGAATGTATTTATAAGAGGATAGGGGATAGGATACAAAGACAATCAACCAAACCTTGATATCTAAACGAACATGCGAGTGTGTTTTTCCCTCTACAAAGTGAGATTTCTTGATGTATTTTCTAATTCCAGTTCTCACTTGAAAACAAGGTTCGGAGAACAAAAAAAAAAATGTAAAGAACCAGACTGTTGTGATTACATATTGGTCCCCTGAATAGTATACCACACTCTAGGAAAATTATGTTGATAACTACAAGAAAATTTACCTCACATTGGTTTTTTGTTTTCTTTGTTAGAATGGCTAATTTTAGAGTCTCCTTTGTAGATAAAAAAAAACAAATTTTTTTTTTGATTGAATTGCTTAAGAATGCACGCTTTTTGCTAAGCGCACTGTACATGATTTATTATTATCGAATGCATTGGCCTGGTTTTTTATGTTAAAAGAAACAACAAAAACAAAAACAACAAACAAAAAAATTCAAAAAAAAATTTTTTTTCAAAATTTTATTTACAAACGTACAAACATACAAACATAAAAGAAAGAAAAACGAAAACATTTTGATTATAATGACAGACTTAATTACCACCACCAGATAAGAGAAGAGAAGCTAAGCTTCTGAGCTGAGCAAATAAAAGATAACGGAGGGGAACGTCAAACGTTTTATGTTACACTGAAGCGAGGAGAAGGGAGAGAGAGAGAGTGTGTCAAGTATGAATATGTTTGTTTGTTTAATCATGTTTAATTTTAATTTCAATTTTAATTTCAATTTAATCATCATCATGTTTATTTAAAGAACATCAGCCAGCCAGCCAGCCGCCAGCCAGCCAGCCGTAGTAAACAAAACTGGGCACCATTTTGCCATCACAAGAGGGTCTTACAGATAAGCGCCGAAAAACAACAAGACCACAGGGTTCATAGCTGAACAAAAAAGAAAAAAAGAAAAGAAACAAAAAAAAAATGTAAGAATTTTTCTTTTATTTTCTTCTTCTTTCTCATTTCTTTGTTGTATTTTGTATTGAAATTTTCGCAGATAACCCAGTGCATTTCCATGGCCGTTCAATGGCTTGCATGAATGAGTTTGTAGCCACTGAAATATTAAGGATGACAAATTAAAAGCCACAGTTTTACAAGAGACTTCAAATTAGAAAGGTTGTGTGTTACAAACAAACAAACAAAAAAAAAATTCATTTTTTTAAAATACGAAAAACAATTTGAATCCTAAAAAAAAACAAAAAAAAAAAATTCCAAAAAAAAAAACAAACGAAAAAAAATGTTAGAAAATATCGAAATGGATCCGAATGCTGTGCTGCCTTTAAAGCCGGCCGATAGTTTTTATTCCTGTGCCCTGGACAAACCCGTTAAGCTGCGTACATCCAAGGAAAATCTGGAAGAGTGTAAAATCCAAACCATACCTCAAGTATTCCATGAAAGCTGTCAAAAGTATAAAAATAGGCCTGCCTTGGCCTATGAATCCCCAGAAGATCGTAGTAAATGGCGTTTTGTAACCTATGAAGAGTTTGAGAAAAATGTCGAACAAGCTGCCTTAGTGTTGTTGCATTTGGGCGTTAAGCCACGTACTTCTGTGGCCATATTGGCTTTTAACTGTCCCGAATGGTTTTATGTTGAATTGGGTGCCATGCGCATTGGTGCTGTCGTAGCGGGCATTTATACCAGCAATTCAGCGGAAGCTGTTCGTCATGTATTGGAAGTCTCTGATGCCACTTTGTGTCTGGTCGATGATAGCCAGCAAATGTCTAAAGTGCGTGCAATTAAATCACGTTTAAATCAATTGCGTGCTGTTGTTCAATTAAATGGTCCCTACGATGATTTCATTGGCAAAGAGGAGGGCTATCATCGCTGGTCGGATGTATTTCAAATGCAATTTGGCCCGCAACTCAAAGAAGAATTGCTGTTGCGTGAACGTGATGTCGGGGGCCAATGAGTGTGCTCTCTTAATATTCACGGTAAGTTGGCAAATATTTTTCAAAAAAAAAAAAAAAAAAAAAAAAAAAAAAAAAAAAAAAAAAAAAAAAAATTATTAAAGGGGGAGGAAGCCATAGTGGTAGTACTAACATTGCTGTTGTTGTTGGTGTAGCCAAGCCAAGTTAATAGAATTATGATTTGTTAAGCTTTGGTTTGGTTGGCCCTTTTGGCGGGTGTTCTCTATTAACGCCATAAATCAAGTTGAAATTGTGTATTGTGTGGGTGTGTGTGTGTGCGTTATAAGTTCATTTAGTTGTTACAAAAACTAATTTGGCTCTGTAGTTGACGTCAATGACCCTTTACAAGCCAGCATATCAAACATGATGACATAATTTATAGTTTATCGCGTTCGACTAGAGCGACTAAAGTGCTGTTGTAATAGAATTTTTTCTTAAAAAAACATGAAGTATTTATAAGCCATTTGCAAGTAATTTAAATGAAATATTTAAAGTAAGAAAAATGAGAAATTCAATGAAAACTTCAACATGAAGTCTTCATACATACGTATGTTCGTTTAAGCTAGGATAAGTTGAACTAGGTGGAGTTGGTTAGACGAACGGAATTACTCAATTGTCTCAAGTTTGTTGTCATAACACATTTCGCCCCACAAGAAATAGTCCAACGGTGTCAAATCGAAGCTTCTTGGCGGCAATTGACATCCCCATTTTCGGCTAATTCAACGGCCATCAAACCTTTGAAGCAATAAATCGATTATGGCATAAGATGTGTCGCAAGTTGCACTGTCCCGTTGAAATCAAACTTCGTTCACATCAATACCATGAAGAGCGGGTACAAAAAAATTGGTTATCATGGTGGGATAGGTGCCTCCATTGACCGTTAAGGTTGCGTCGTTCTCATTTTCAAAGAAATATGGGTCAAGGATACCCCGCTCCACAAGCCGCATCAAACAGTTACTCGTAATGAGTGCATTGGCTTCTGTAAGACCGCTTGTAGGTTTTCTAAGCTCCAAAGGCAGTAATTTTGCTTATTAAGGTGAAAATAAGCTTCATTAAATCAAAATCAAATCAAATCAACATCATCGTGCAGTTTCTCGTTTGCCTAATAAAGCCAATCGTTGCTCAAGCGTAAATCGATTCATTACGGTTCAGTGGAGATAATACATAGAAGATTCGAAATAACCGATGATTCCAATTTTGACTGATAAATGGACCACCCTTTATAACCTCATCTCCATTGTTGAGTAAGCCAAACCTTTCGTTACTTTCAAATCGAGTCATTTGCAACTCCAGTACTGTAGAAACGACCAGAGACGGAGCATAATCTCCAGTAAACATATTTCCTGAGGTTTCAGTTTTCAAGTGTAGCTTAAAAATGTGGTTCTGATGCTGATGTCCTTTTAGTCTTCTAAGGCAATCAACAAAATTCCGTATATCACTGGATAAAAAGACACTCAAGCTTTTTATTGTAAGAAATGGACAATGTCTCTATTGGCAAAGGATCAGCTTTAAGAATTAAAATAAATGGCGATTTGTATACACTGAGCTTGAATCCAGATAGAATGGAACACAAACTAGTTGACCATCCTTAATATCAAGCTATTATCTTGAAGTCTTAATAGTTTTTGTATGATCCTAAGTGGAACTTACGATAAAGGACTGGTGGCGGGTTCTATGAGTAATCTCGGCGGATGTATAGCTACAGAGTGATACAAGTATAGTCTCCAATACAATCTTCAGTTTATCTGGCAACTGAGTGACTATTAACTGCTTACACTCTACTTCTCAATTATGTTCTACACTATGGAACGAATTGAACAGAAAGTGTTACAACTTTACCCTTCTGAAGGGAGTAACAGAGAACCTATAGGCATAGGTGACCCCTGAGTATTTTTTTGAATAGAAAAATCTTTTAGATCCCGTACCAATAGATTATTTTTTATATTTTTCTCTCCTTCTTTCAGTCCGGCACTGTGGCCATGCCTAAGGGTGTCATGATCTCCCACGATGGTATTTTGTATTGCTCTCATGCCATCACGAAGTTGTTGCCCTCTCTACAACAACAACAAGAGTCAGCTGTAAGCTATTTGCCACAAAATCACATTGCCGCGCAACTATTCGATGTCTTTATGGCCGTTGAGAATGGTGGTCTCATTTATTTTGCCGATCGTAATGCTCTTAAGGGTTCATTGGGTAAAACGTTTACCAAATCTCGGGCCACCATGTTACTGGGAGTTCCACGCATTTTTGAGAAAATGCAAGAAAAACTTATACAAGTTGATGCCAATTCATCGGCAATTAGTCGCCTATTTATAAATACGGCACGTAATATGATGGAACGTTATCATTTGGATAAAATGGAGAACAAGCCAACATCGAATTTCAAATATTGGTTGGCATCGAAGGTGATTTATCGCATCAAATTGGCCATGGGCTTGGATCAGATTAAAGAGAGTTTCATTGGAGGAGCACCTGTAACCGAGGAATTGAAAAGATTTTTCCTAAGTTTAGATTTGCCTCTGACGGATGTCTTTGGCATGTCAGAGACAAGTGGTGCGGTAACGTATAACTTTGATAGGCCCAATCTAAAGACAGTGGGCAAGCCTATCAATGGTGTGGAAATTAAGATTGACAATCCCAATGAGGCAGGTGAAGGGGAGGTAAGTGGTTGAAAGCAATACAAGACATAGCCTGTCAATAATTTGATTTGTTTTTAATTCAGATTCTTATCAGGGGCCGTTGCAATTTGATGGGCTATTTGAAGGATGAGACTAAAACCTTGGAAACCTTAACTGAAGATGGCTGGATTCGAAGTGGTGACATGGGCTATATGGATGCCGATAATAATTTATACATCAGTGGGCGCCTCAAGGAAATAATTATAACCGCTGGCGGAGAAAATATACCACCAGCCCATATCGAAGCCTTGATTAAACACGAATTGCCTTGTCTTAGTAATGCTGTGGTTATAGGGGATCATAGAAAATATTTAACCGTCTTGCTAACCTTTAAAGTAAGGCTGCAAAAGGATTTGCTATTCTTTTATTTAAGATAACTTGTGTGACATTTTTTCAGACCGATATTGATGGCGACTCTGGTTATCCTTTGGATACCTTAAGACCCGATGCTATGCAATGGTTGGATGATTTAGGCGTTCATTATACTCAATTGTCGGATTTGCTTAACATTAAACTGCCAGAAAATTTACAAAATTTCGATCCCAATACAGTGGATATCAATTGTGATTCCAAGGTTTTACAGGCTATAGAGGAGGGCATTAAACGTTACAACGTGCAGGCCATTTCAAATGCTCAAAAGGTTCAATATTTTTCCATATTGCCACATGATTTCTCTATACCAACCAATGAATTGGGTAAGTAGTAGTTATAGGGGCGAGAATGAATTGACATTTCTAATGAGTTATTTTTTTGTTTTTCATTTCAGGCCCCACTTTAAAGGTTAAAAGAAACGTGGTCCATAAGAAATATGCTAAAATTATTGAGAAACTCTATGAGAAATAAATCCAATTATTCATATTCAAAACTAATGTAAAAACAATGTGTTCCATCATTTGGAAAATATTTCTTTTAGGTTTGTAACTTGGATATTCGGTCGAACTTCTAAATTGAAAGTTTTCGTCGCATGGAATTTTCTTCTAAAAACAATGGAAGTCCATATGTATGTTAGTGTGTATCTTACCATTTACAGGCAAGTTCACTATGTAGCCCAGTGTAAGGAAAGCTCTTTCGTCATTGAGCCATCCTGAAACCAACCAGTTCCCTTAGTAGCACGTTCTCAGTCATGCCCAGATCTTCAAACGTGCAAGGCACTTATAAAGAAGGTCTTGTACCAATCCATTGCTTTCATATTCTGTCAGAATAATCCTCGGTAGGGCAGCCTGAGCTTGTCAGGGAAATTACTTCAGTGTCCAGATCTTCAAATGTTCTATCAGCCAACAAACCTATGACGTTTCTCTTAAAGTTCAGGGCACTCTCATAAAACATGTTGCTGCGATTATATTTCTTCGTTATCCTAGCAGCTTCTGCAGTAATCCTGGTTAGGATAGATTGAGCTTGTTAGAGAAACTGCCGATAGTTCAGTGTTAATCCTGTTAAAATTCTTATTAAGAGTGCAAACCATTCTCTTATCGAACTCAAGCAGTTCCCTGGTCTTCCTGCAGTCCACTGCTAAACACTGCAGTTTTGAAATTCTACAACCGGTTATGTTGGACCACCTAAGGTTTGTTGAATTCCATGTTACTTTTTCTCTCCTTTTTCTCTTGCTCACACATTTTCAACCCCCTTCCGTAATAATTCGTTCACGTTTTGGTTTCCTTTTATGCAACAGAGGCCCGGAACCCAGTAGAGACGGGTGCTGCATCGACGTATGTACATATACGGTGCAGGAGTCTGTACAACTACTAACGCTTATTGAAATTAGGTTAGTAAGTATGCACTCTTGTACTTCTGCAACCAGTTGTGCTCGACGACCTATGGTTTGTTGAATTCCCGGCTCTCTCTCTCTCTCTTTGTTATCTTCGTCAGATATTTTCGATGACTTTCGTTCCAGTTTGCCCACCATTTCTGATTCCTTCTATGCTACAGCGGCCTGGAACCCAATAGAGGCAGATATTGTGTCGACGTACATGGAATTTATGCATCTCCTTTGGTTTCCTTCTATGCCACGTTGGCCTGGAACCTAGTAGAGGGCGGCTGCAACCAGCTGTGTTGGACCACCTACGATTTTTTGAATTCCATGCTGCTTTTTGCTTCTTCTTCTCCTCAGACATTTTCGATACCATTCGTGCCAGTTTGCCCACCCTTTTCAATTCCTTCTATGCTACAGCGGCCTGGAACCCAATAGAGGCAGATATTGTGTCGACGCACAGGGAGTTTATGCATCTCCTTTGGTTTCGTTTTGTGCCACGTTGGCCCGGAATCTAGTAGAGGCGAGTGCTTTGTCGACGTACACTCAATGCAACTCCTTTCGTTTCCTCCTAGATCACAAAGGCCCAGAACCCGGTAGAGGCGGATGTTGTATAGACGTATACGGTGCTGAAGGGGAAATAAAGTAAGTCAGCATGATTTTGAATTCTTTTTGCCTGAATTGGCTAATCCGGGTACCACTGATTCGTGATTTCTCTAGGGTGGCTCTATATGCCACACAGTTCATGACACATTGGATATTCTGCACGAGTGGTTTGCGGGCGTAGTCATTATACCAACTGACCACCATGATCGTACGATCGCCTGCGTTGAACTTTTTCTTGTGGGCTTTTCTTAAGTCTCAGATGTATGAGACGAACCTTAGCTGCCTTTAAAGTTCAAATAACTCATGCCATCGGCAAAATGAAGCCATAATCCTCTCACATGAGGGTGATACCAACTGTTTACCCATATCATGCGATTACATGCGTTGGACTGTATCTTGTAGGGCTTTCTTACGTCGCAGATGTATGTGACGCACCCTAAAGCAACACAACGCATGCATCGCCAAAATAAAGCCATAATCCTCTCACGTGAAGGTGATACCAACAGCCTACTGAGATCGTAAGATTGACTACGTTGAACCTCTTTCTTATGGGGTTTTCATACGTCGCAGATGTATGTTAAGAATCTCAGCGACCGTCAAAGTCAAAACGGAATTTTTTTCTCTAGACCCAAGGACATTTTCAATGCCTTCGAACCAGAGACGTTGTAACGTTTGCTTATGTAAACAAATACTTTCAATTTCAATTTAAAAAACCAGAAATTGCAGAAATTGTTTACTTTCCAATGCAATCATCATAATCAAAAATTAATTTTTCCATTATCAAGCTTAAGCCACAATCAGCAACTTTATTAAGTTCATTACAAGCAATCACAACCACAATCACATATGAATACAAAGATTATAACAACAGTTGCAGTTGCAGTTGTAGTTTCAGTTGCATTTCTGAGAGGCTTAAGTAAACTAAAGAAAGGCTTGTTTTTTTTTCTGTTGTTCGTTCGTTCGTTATTTTAGTTGAAGAAAATTTCAATTTCATTTTTAATTTGTTGTTGATTTTTGAACAAGAAGAAAAGAAACGATAAGAAAAGAAAAAACGAAATGAAAAATTAAATTTAAGTTGTCGAGTTTATTTTTCTACAATTTTTTATCGCAGCATTTCATTTCGTTTCATTTCGTTTCATTATATTTCATCTGTAAAGCAATTTGTTAAACATATTCTTGAGATCTGCTTGAGAAAAAAAAACACTCACACCCACCCATAGTAAGTAATACACACTCAAGCACTCAAACTCATACTCATACTTGCCTTAATTCTCATTCATTCATTCATTCATTCATTCATAGCCAACCAAATGTTGCATTCTTTACGTTCAACTGCATATGTTGTAGGCCTGCAATTGGCAAAATGCCCAAAAATTTTTAAACTGAATGCTGCAACAATTGTTGCTGCAGGTTCCTCCAAAAAAAAAGCCAAAATGAAAATGAAAAGTTCTCTCATTCTTGTTTGTTTCCTTAACATTATTTTCGTTTTCCTTTCCCTGCCTTTATTTTTAATATTTTTGAATTATTTTTACTCCTGAACAATGGTCTCAGATTTGTTAATATGGTTGTTGCTGTTGCCCTATTCCTATGACTCCAAACGCCCCTAATCGCTCTAGTAATACACCTTCACACTGGCATGATGCTTTCGTAGTACTTGAGTAAATAAAGTTGTTGAAAGATTTTCTCTTTAAAAAAAAAAAAAAAACTCTTCTCTCAACTCCACAGGAAATTTTTCTACAATTTTTTTTTTTTTTTTTTTTTTTTTTTGGAAAATTGTTTATTTTTGCTGGGATCTCTTAAGCCATTTTTCTTTAGGCCTTCTTTAAAAGACAGTGGGGTAAATAAAAAATGTCAGGAAGACAAAGGGCAGATTTTTCCTTGAGCACGTGTATCGCCATGATAGCAAGTATAGTCGCACTCGGAGGCCATTAGATGCATTACGATCGTACTAGAACAGAAAATGGCGACGAAACTAAAAGAAAAGAAAAGGAGAGCTGGAGATAGACAGAATTTGCATTTAAAAGAAACTAAAACACTAAACGAGAAAGGATCAGTTTCGACAACACGATCATCCATGCTTCAGCCAACTAAATCCCATTGCAGCTCCAATGTAAGTTTCCCTCGGAGAGTTTAAACCGTCTTGGAAACTTCTTCTCCTGACAAGGACAGGACAGTTATATTGGAGATGTTTTATAATTTGCAACTGCTACTCATCATAACATGCCCTACAACAGTCCGGTTGGTATCCACTTCAAGATCCATGTCAAAATCCTAACCTCGCAATGTCTTGTAAGAAATGCTGCTACTGGCCCCACTAAGGATTCAGCAAGCCACCTAAGGTTACCCCCTACTAGGTCTAAATCATGTGGGCATTCGTAGCAATAAGCAGTCTAATAAATTTTCAAGAAGTGAAGCTTCTTCCGGCTCGTCTGGTCAGAATCTTTCTGTGGAAAGATGTGGTCACACATCAGACTATTCAGGAAGTAGGAAATCGGTCTTTTGATAGGCCATTTGTAGACTTAAAAATCACTTTTTTAGAATGGAAATCGGCTCGAGTCCAATATGTGGATTCTAGTATGATGAGAATGAATCATTAGAACACATATTTGGAGAGCCTCTAGTTCAATATGTAGATTCTGTGATGATGAGCATCAATGATCAGAACAATTACATGAAACCTGTTACGCATTAATGCGCTCCAGAAAAAAACCTTTGGTTACTTATCAAACCTTGAACAGGGATTTGACCGTATTGGCCATATTGACTAACGAATTTGTCAACATAATTGAATTGCTAACGGTTTTAGTCTTTCTGAAGCCGCCAAATCTAAAAAATGGTTTGTTAGCTTAGTAGCTACAAGTTCGTGGTTCAAATCCCAGGTTAGGCATCAAACGAAAAAAAATATTTCTACGTCTACTGCAAAGACTCTGAGAGTAAATAAAATTGCCAAGAAAAAGTTCCTTTAAAATCTGTCGTTCGTAACCGACTTTAAACTATAGATCCCACCACACATGGATAAAATTACCACACACAACATGTGTAGTGTAGGAAACTAGGTTGTAATCCTGACTAAAGGGTTGTAATGACCAATTAAGCAAGAACCTAGAGAAATTATAAGTCGTGTGGTTACAGTAATGCAACGAAAATAATACGAACCTCGATTGTTATTTTAAACGAGCATTGTCTTAAGCGTTATGGACAAGACACTAGTCATGTGGTGGTTGTCTTTGCTAAGCCATTAACAACTGAACTCTTGTTTCTACCTGTTAGCTGTTCATTCTCGGGAATCTGTAATCAGAACAACTGTTCTATTGGGACGTTGTTTCCAACATCAAAGTGAAAGTGTCCACAAGTTCAAACATTTGGCATTTAATTCATTAGTCCTCGGAGTATAAGTGTCAGTGGATTCAGTTGTATAGGCACTGCTTCAAGTTCATATATTTTATCGTTTGGTGGCACTCGTTTTGTATGCGCTTTTTAAATTTTAATTTCATATTTTACTTGCCCCACTGTTATACAAGCAATTTCTCTTTCTCGTCTTTATTTCTTTTACTGTTGCTGTTGTTGTAGTGGTAATGCACTAAAAAAGAAACTTTACAAGTTGGTTTGAGGAATTTCTATTTCATACTTTCAGAACGATTTTCTTTCTGTTTTTTTTTGCGTTTTCTTGGCAAATTGTTAAAAAATTAAGTTTAATTTGTAAATATTGCAGCAGAAAACGAAAGAAACGAAAGTCAGCAATAAAAACTAAACTACGAAATGTGAATGTAAGAAAGAGAAAGAAGTTCTAGATTGAGAAACAGAGTGAGTGAGAGAGAGATAGAGAGATAGAGAGGGAGAGTGCAATGAGAATTGGCAATTAAAATCTCATTTGTAATATCAAACCGTAATTAAATCAAAAATTTTAATCGAAGCATAAATTATTTGGCATTTTAAGGGTTTTGTTTTTTTGTTGTTGTAAGAATAAGAGCAACACGTTTTCCTGAAACGGTCGAATGAGGCCTATTTATGGGTTATGACCACGTCAAAAAGTTGGAAAAAAAATTTTTTTTTTCAACGAGAGCCCATTTACTGTAATTTATAAGAAAACTATCCTACTTCGACTTTAAAAAAAGAACATTGTAAAATATGCCATGGATAGCCTAGACAAAAATGGGTCTCTTGGTAGATCTGAATATAAACAGGGTCGTTTTAACCGCTGCCTATTTTAAATTTAAATAAAAAAGCGTGCGTTGAGGTGTCCATAGTCTAGTAGGTAGTGCGTTGGCTTATTAGAGGCCGCGGTTCTTACCCCGGGACAGAATTCTCAATCAAAACGAAACATGGAAAAATATTTCCTAGGTGACTTCCCTCTGCAGATTTCTGGCAAAACTCTGAGAGGAAAAATTGCCATGTAAAATTTCTCAAAAATCTGTCATTCGGAGTCGACTTTAAACCGTAGGACAACGCCGCTCCTGTATAAAATTAACACACACAATATAAGTGTTAAGAGAAGCTAGGTTGTAATCCTAACTAAAGTGTTGTAATGACCAATTACGTAAACTATGTCTTATGTGTGTGAGATATCATCAAAATTTTTGTTATATTTGAAAGACCTATTGAAGCCACTATATGTGGAACATACCATCGTTTTAATGTCGGCCATGGCTTCTTTGGATGCGACACATTCGAAATGTGCAATTGTCTATAATTCTATGGCTCAAATCGGGAGGAATTTCGCCGATGACATGGGGTTAGATTGGCTATGAGGACAGCTGTGCTTTAGGACTTGTTCGTATACGACTGCCACTTAAGAAAACCCACGCACGTTCTCGGTGGCCAGTTTACAATCTCCTCCATGTGAAATGATCATGCCCTCAAATCGTTCGTTCAGAATTTCCAATGTAGCATGAAATGTGTGGTATGTAGCCAGATCCTGTTTAATCAACATGTCATTGGTATCAAGAGCATCCAATTAAGCCAAAAAAGAGTTCGAATTACGGAACTAAAGTGCTCTCCTGTTGGTCATGATAGCATGACCAACAACTTTTTAAAGAAATATGGACGATGGTTGGCGTCCATGCTTTAAATTCACCAAAACAGTGAGATTTTAGAAGCTCTCGTATATCATGTGGATTGGCATCGTTCCAAGTTCGACAGTTTCCTTGTTTACGTACTCATTGATTAAGAAATTAGACTCATCACTGCTTGTAAAACCATTCAAGGAACACTCCTTTGTTGTCTATGGCTGTCAAAACAAACTAATATGACAGATGTATGATACCATAAACAAGATGGCCGTTATGAACTGTCAAAGTTCAGAAATCCCTGTTGAAAGATCCTAATAGAAACAAGATTTTGATTATACTTCTTCAACGACCTCTTTCACTCTTAATGGCATTGGTTTACCTGTTTAGAAATTGTGAATTTAAATTTTAAACTTTTCTTCACAGTGATGTTTTGAAAAATTTTCTTTTCTGTTCTAGAAATACTTTCCTTAAAGGAACACCATAATTTTGTTTTAATTTAAAAGATTCAAAGATTAAACATTTAAAAACAAAAGACCCACTTTTATTTTATTTTTAAAATCCAACCCCCCTCCCCCCTCCCCCTTATGCTATTAAAATAATTTGTCAGCCAGATTAATTTTGAAAATTCTTTGAAAATTTCCGTTTTTTTTTTGCCAGGCCGTTTGAAAATGTTCAACTTGCACGAAACCAATAGAATTTCATGTTTATGGGCGATAAAGAAAAAAACGAAAAAAGAAAACAAACACGAAACAGTATTTCGAGAGAATAAATAAAGAGTGAAAACGGATAAATAAGAGCCAAATCAAATATTTCAAATATTTTTGTGCAATTTTACTCTACTAAACTATAAACAAGGCCAACAGTTTTCTTTAATTTTTTTTTTTTTTTTTTTTTTTTTTTGTGGACGATCTCAACAAGTAAAGATGGTTAGCGGAAAAGTTTTTATGAAATTTTTTATGACTTTTACTTTCTATTTGGGTGTTATCAAGTAATGAAATTTATCGGATCCTCTAACAGTGATTTCCAAGCTTTGACATTTGTTTACGGCGATCTTGTTGAAGCTGCATCTGTCAAATTAGTTGTAATATCTTCAGGGTGTTTTGCCAATTCATCATTCGCATTCAACGAAGTATGTTCGTTAAATAGGCTGCTGAGCTGTTGACAACTGAGCCTAGTTTTTATTGAAATATCATTTCTGGAGGAATGGGTATGGAAACAAACAAAATTCTTGAATTTGGTAGGACACCAATACACATGAGATCCCTGAGCGTTCAATTCATCTTCAAGTAATCACGGTTTGTTAAGGATTTTGAACGGGTGGCATTAGCGATCCATATTTCTTTGAGACCAATATTGACAGGTCTTTACAGGTCTTTTACCATCTTCAATCATGAGCCCCATTTCTGGATGTATGGATGTACGTGTGCAGACAAAATTGTCGATTTTAGGACATGATGGATGCACTTGATGTTGGGTGTGCATCTTAGGCTGTCTACTTTACCGATCCATATTTCTTAGAGACCAACGTTGCCTGTAGGTCTCTTACTACCTACTAGTTTTGATATGAATTGCATGAGCTATATGCCAACGACATGTGGTTTCAACATCTCATGCCATATTCAGCACGAGCGATTAGAGGGCATGGTCACCTCACGTGGAGGTGATATTAACTGGCCATCGAGATCGTGCACTCTCATTCCGTTAGACTTTTTCTTGTGGATTTTTCTACAAGCAACAGCAGTCCCTCAAAGAAAACATAAACCACGGGATGCGCTAGTGGCCGTATGGCATACTGCTATTAAATTCTGCCACAACTTAAAAGTGTAGATACTTTAATTCTATAAATACATATGCATACATACATATATGTTATAGTATGTAGTGTGTTGGTTTATTAGACGTGAGGCCAGCCAGGTTAGACATCTCCAATCTTCGACGACTGCCTCTCTGCAGATTTCTGGCAAAAAATCTGAGAATAAATAAAATAGCCAAGAAAAGTTACTCAGAAATCTGGCGTTCAGAGTCGACTTGAAACTGTAGGTCCCGTCGCTCATGTATAAAATTAACAGAGACTACATAAGTGGTGTAAGAAACTAGGTCGTAATCTTGACTAAAAGCGTGTAATGACCAATTAGGTATGTATGTATATAACTAAGCACTGCAGTGGTGTCAAAGTGCAATGGTTGTTGGTTGGTGGAAACTCTTAATTTAATAGGACAGGCAGACTATTCCTAGTACGTCCTCAGCCAAGAACACTAAGACTATATAGTGCACAGGAAGCAACAATGTCATCGGCAATTCCATTACTGAAAAAATGGCTAGGCCTAGGTGTTTATATGTATAAGGGTGTGTACAACCATGAGTTTATTATGAAAAAAACTTGGCGTCTATTTCAAAAGTGTCTTAAGCAAAAACTTCTTCGTGTTCAGTCTTTATTTATTTCTTCTAAAAAAAAATAGAAAAAATAGAAAAAAAGATTTTACGTCGCAATAGTACGTACCATTTTCGAAGACAAACATACAAAACCAATATAAACAAAAATCTTTAAACAAATCTGGGTCAATCTACACGGAATCTTAAATGGAATGGCAACCTAGAAAAAGTACGAATCCACACAAGACATGCTTAAACTTTTTTTTTTGTACTCCACACTTTACACACACACACACTTTGATAGTTTTGCAACATAAAAGATGGCTGAGAAGAAAATCTTCAAATAAAATCGTAAAATAATCCAATACAACGGCAATTGTAGCTGTATTTGTAACTGTAACTGTATCTGGTAACTGTAACTGTATCTGTTTGTGTATGTATGTGTGTGTGTATTAAATTAAAGGAATTGCATAAAGAATGCAACTTTAATCAGGCTGAATACAATCAAATAAAAATCAAAAAAGCAACAACTGCGACAGCAGGCAGGATATTGTTGCCATTGAATTTTTATTTTAGAGTGTGGTGGTAGTGGTGGTGATGGTGAAAGTTTAATTTGAAAGCAATTCAAATTCTTTTTTCTCTTTCTCTTTTTTTTTACCGAAAAGGCATTTCATTTTTCACAAGTTGCGACATCAAATGCAGCAGTTTTTTGTTTTCTGAAGAAAAAGTGTTGAGTTGAGCATTTTTTTCCTTCTTTCTTAGCCAGCGCTTTTGAAATGTAAAATTAAAAGTAATTGAGGGGAGATAATCAAATCAAAAGTACAATTAAATTGTTTTTAAAGACATTTAAAGAAAAGCAGAACGTAATCAAATTTATTTCCTCTTACAATAGGAATCGTTTAGAAAAACTTAAATGCTTAGTAATCAAGCGGAAAGGAAAAGTCACGTCCCCACTCTATGGTTTTAATTAATCGCCTCTCTTTTTTGAATACAAAAACATTGTCTCATTCATAGTTCTTACTGCAATCAACAGATAGGATTCGATATCCAGCTTTATGTAACCAAACCTTAGCAGATCTACTGATCTTTGAATATATCCGGCCTTCCAACAAGACATTCGAACTTTGACGATTGATATTGGCCATCTTGTTGAAGCTACATCTGTCAAATTAGTTATCATTTATCCAATCTACTTCAGCAAATCATCACGAACATATTTGTTTATAAAATAGGTTCTCTATGCCAGCAATCTGCTCCAATCTGTTTCTGCAATGCATCGCGCGTTTCGCCAATTTCTTGCCTCTACAACTACTACTAACAACGTGGATGATAAATTCAAATGCACTAGTGGAGTAAACGATCGATCATTAACTGTAACTTAACGCAAGATTTTCCGAGAACCTTGATACTTTTCTCGGAAGTTGCAAAACAATATGAGACACTAACACTTGGCATTTGGCAAACCATAACTTGCGTAAGCACTCATACTAAATTCTACTTATCCAGCAACTAAAGGTAAACGTTGTGTGATCACTGCATGGACTCTGGAGCAGTAAAAAATCATTTTCAGACATAAGGCCCAGCAATCTACAGCGAGCTTTGCCAACTTTTCGATTGCCATTATTGTTCTACCGCAAGGCCTAAATTCGATGGAGTAAACAATCAAGCAATACCTGTACTTCGCCACTGTTCGTAGAAGTGTGCAACAGAATAAGAGACGCTAACATGTGGCATTTGGTACGACTTAGCGTATTTTGCCTAGTGACTTGGGCACGAAATTTAGCTGACTCAGGAACTGAAGTTAAACGGCCATAGACAATGACGTATGATAGCGGCATGAACTATGGCATGGACTCTGGAGCATTGAGAACTCATCTTCAGATATGAGGCCTAGCTTGTACCGTGCGCTTTGCTAATTTTTCGATTGTCATTATTCTTCTACCGTGAGGACTACTTGTTGCAATGTGGATGATAAATTTGATGGAGAAAACAATCGACCAAAACCTGTACTTCGCCACTGTCCGCTGAAGTGTGTAAGAGAATATGAGACATTAACACTCGGCATTTCGGGAACTACAACTTGGCGAATTTTGTGTCGTGACTTGGTCATGAAACTCGTATGAATCTCAACTGAACCAGAAACTGAAGGTAAACATTGACTCTGGAGCATCAAAAAATCATCTTCATGGGCCATGAGGCCCATCTCTGATTGAATGGGAACGTACGTGTACAAACAAAGCATTCGAATTTGGAACAACACGGATGCCCATCATGTAAAAGAAAGTCCAATGCATACCGAAAAAGTCACAGTTTGTTGTGGATCTAGAACTGGCTGCTTCATCGTTCCATATTTCTTTGAAAACGTTGGCCAAGCCATCCATGTCTGCCAACGGCGAGCACTATAGGTCCGATGATTACCATCTTCTTTTAGTGTGAATTGGATATCAATGAGGATTCTACAGATCTGCACAATTTGCCACACAAATCATATCTCTTGGGATATTCTATACGAAGGATTTGAAGGCAAGATCATCTTACGTGGAGGTGGGGTTAACTGGCTAAGGAGAATGTATGATTGGCAAGCACAATAGCTCGATGATTACCATATTCCTTATAGTCTGGATTGGATGGTGCGGATATCAGCGAGAATTCAACAGGTTGACGCAATGTGCCACACAACTCATGTCTCTTTGGATATTCTGCAGGAATGATTTGAGAGCACGATCATCTCACGTGGAGGTGGGGTTAACTGGCTAAGGAGAATGTATGATTGGCAAGCACAATAGCTCGATGATTACCATATTCCTTATAGTCCTGGATTGGATGGTGCGGATATCAGCGAGAATTCAACAGGTTGACGCAATGTGCCACACAACCCATGTCTCTTTGGATATTCTGCACGAACGATTTGAGGGCAAGAACATCTCATCTCTGGCTGACGAGAATGTGTGATTGGCGAGCATAATAGCTCGATGATTTCCATCCTCCTTTTAGTCTGGATTGGAGGGTGCGGATATCAATGAGGATTAAAACGGGATGGTTCAACGTGCTCACAGTTCTACACGAACGATTTGAAGGCAAGATTATCTCATGTCTTGGTGATGTTAACGGGCGAAGAAGAGTGTGCGTTTTGACCGTAATAGACTTTTCCTCGCGCGATTTCCTTAAGTCTTAGGCGTATGTCGATAGCCACAGAGGTTCTCAAAGTCAATATAAGCCAAGTCATCGGTCAAACTCAGCTTGGTTTATGTGCCAGAGTCACGGAAAATTTGACTTTTCATATGTTTTATCGTTTTGTTGCTTAATCTTCGCCTAATTTATTATATTGACTGTATGTAGGGGATGGTAAGTACTGTTTAGGAATCACCCTTGATACCCCAAATGAAAGATCCCAATTCCGCATACTGTGCCTTTCAAAAACTCTCGAGTTGTCTGTATCACATCGCATAGAATACTCTTTCAATAGGCTTACCCTTCTAATCAGTGTTTAGGATTCCACGGATATTTAAAGGTGATAGATTGCACCTGTCGCTTAAATCCCTCTTGTGTTTTGGCTAATAACCCATTAGAGCGTCTTTTCATCACTCCCTAAATGTGTTTGAATACCAAATTCATAACAAAAATTCTGTCTGACGTACTCGAATTACGTATTACTTACACTTGTTTTCCTTCTTAAATCTGTCATCTGTCATCGATTGTCTATTCTATCCAAAGAAAAACAATTTAAAAAAACAAAAAGAAAAACTAAAAAAAAGAATCTTATTTTCCTTATTGTCTACTCAGGGATAAAGATAACGAAAAGAGTTCATTTTCCAACAACACTGATAAGCTACACTGGAAAACAATATGAAAAATTCTACAGAAAATTTGAGGGAAAAAAACAAAAGAAAGTAAAGAGAAAGACTTTACAAGACAAAGTGTTGAGTTGGCATTTTTAACACATACAGACACAGACTTCAATACATAAAGAGCCCATCGAATTGACGACAATATAAGAAAAGTGAATTTTAAGGTCTAAACTTTCCTTTTGCCCTCCCAAAAACTAGAACGAACATTCGTTATAAATTTAGTCTAAGAACAGCAGCAGAAGGAAGGCAGGAAAGTAAAAAAAAAAGGAAATTTTTACCGAAAAAGGTAAAATGCACACTCTCATCTATTTTCTCTTTATAATTCGTTTCAATTTTTTGTTGTTGTTGTTGTTGTTGTTGTTGTCTTTTGAAAGAAAATTATTTAATTTTTCTTTTTTCTTCGTTTTTTTTTCTTCTTTACTTTGCCTTTCACTCTGCCTCACTTGCATACATTTTTTGCGAACAAATTTTGTGTGTCAATAACGTTTGAATTTGAAATGGAAAATCCAAAATTTTCTTTTTCCTTTTTCCTTTCTCTCTTGCAGTTTTGCTGGTATGCAGCAGCATAGAGCATTGCATACTTTTGGGGAATGACTTATACAGGCAAAGGCAAAAGATGAGCAAAAAGGAGAGGGAGAGGGAAAGGGAGAGAGAGAGTCGGAAATGCAGAGCAAAAAATTTTGAACTTTACATAGAGTTAACAAACACAGTAGAAAAAATGGCAAAGAAATTGGTAAAGCAAAAAAGATAGAGTTGCCAGGTACTCGTCATTAATCTTTAGTCAGGATTACAAACTAGCTTCTTACGCCACTTTTGTTGTGTAAAGTCGATTCCGCATGATAGATTGTGAGAAACTTTTTCTTGGTAATTTTCATTTACTCTCATAGTTTTTGGCCGTAAATTTCTTAAAAGGAAGTCCCGGAATATGTTTTCATATTTCGCTCAGTTGGAGATGTCTGACCTGGCTTTTAAATCGTGGCCTAACGTCTAATAAGCCAACACACTATCTAATAGACGTGTACTCCTATGTCTAGGAAAACTATTTTGAAACTTTTTGTTGCCATAGATTAGAGCATGGAAGTTTCTTCTAAAACTTACCACTCACAGGCAAGTTCACTAGGTGGCCCATGCGGCCCATTGTGTTGCCCAGTATAAGGAACGCCGTCTTGTCATTGAACCACACCGTGATTCGGGTAAAACCAATCAGTTCCCTTAGTAACATATTAGAGAGCCATATGTTGTAGGTAGATTGAAATGACTAGGTAGCCAATATTTTTGAGGAATTGATAAATCTGAAGACCAATTGGCTTGAGGATATAATAGGTTTTGTGAACGTCATTTACAGGCTAATGCGGTCCTTATTTGGGTAATTCTTCTAAGAAACACATGCGAAATTACCACGAGAACTAGAAATGCAAATTGAATCAGTATTGTGCATGCCTAGTTGCCATAGTCTAGTAGGTATTAGACATGAGACCATGGTTCAGACTTCCAATCGAAATAGGGAAAATATTTCTTCGGCGACTTCCTCTAAGCAGATTTCTAACAGAAATTCTGATTGTAAAAAAAATTGTTTTTGGAGGCAACTTTAAACTGTAGGCCTACGCCATTCGTGTATAAAAATAGCACACACAACATAAGTGTTGTAAGAAACTAGGTCGTCGTAATCCTGACTGAAGAGTTGCAATGAAAAGCTTCTCAAAAATCTGTCTTTCGGAGTCAACTTTAAACTGTAGGTCCCACCACTCATGCATAAAATTACTAAGGAGAAGCTAGGTTGTAATCCTAACTGAATGATTGCAATAACCAATGTCCCCGTTTTTTTGGTTTTTTTATTTACAATGGCAACCCTATTTTATTAGGTTTGGTAAATAGAACGAGTGTCATTTTCAGTTCCATTTAGTTTTTCTTCTTCTTCTATTTTGAATTTTTTTTTTTGAAATTCTCTTGTTTGGATTTTTGTTGTTGTCGCTATTGCCGTAAATGTTGTTGCTGTTGTTGTTGCAGTTGTAGTTTTAATTTGCCAAACCAAACGTGTTATTTGCTTTAAACTACAGTTCAAATACACATAATAAAAGTAATAGAGAGAGGGAGAGAGAGAGAGAGAATCACTACACTAATACACACTCACGTATAAGCCGTTATAACGGTATACTTACACTCACTCATATTGTGTTATAACACACACACACTCACACACAAATAAAAACGAAAGAAGAAATAATCACAATTGTAAAGAGACATACAAACATGAACTCGGTACACGTTGAAAGATACAACGAGGGAGGGCATGGAATAGTTGTGCTGTGTAAAAAATTAAATGAAATTTCTTGCTTATGAATATATGGAGCCGAGAGTGGAAGAAAGGGTAGGAAAACTTAATATTTATTGAAAATATTAGTATCAGGCTGAGCTGTATTATAATGCCCCGGCATTTATGCATATGATGTAAGTGTGCACACACACTTTCTCATAAAAATTATAGACTTTTACAAAGGAAAAGTTTGTGAAAAGATTTTCATATTGACTAACAATAAATTGAAGAATGAAAAAAGAAAAAACATGATAAATTTATGGGGAGACCATATTTTGCACACACTTTAAGGCATTTTAAAGGTGATAAATAAATCCGTTATTTTTGCATGAAACTGACAAATTCCTCTTAAATATTGTGATTAGAGAGTGAGTCACCGAAGACAACACACTACCTATTAGACTATGGCGACTTTATGATATCTACAATTCGTAGACAAGACTGCCATTATGGACTTTGCAGACGACAAAGTTATAGTCTTAGTTACTAAAGCCCCGGTTGTCCAAACGTAATGTAACGGAACGTAATGACATGTACGTTCGTATTTAGCATATGAAAAAGCATGTAAATGCTTAAAGAAATTACATTACGGCTCGGTAATCGCAATAATTGCTTCTCATGTTCTAAAATCATACTTACGTTCCATACGACGTTTTGGCCTAACGGGGCCTTAAGAACAGTAAGAATCAGGCTACTAGACTACATACTACCTATTACACTATGACAACTCCTTTCAGCAGATTCTAGTAAAAACTGTGAAAGAAAAGTAAACTATCAATCAAAAGCTCTTCAAATCTATCGTTCAAAACCAAACAATAAACTGTAGGTCCTGTGACTCATGCACAAAATTTCCATGTAACATGGATGGCTTAAGAAACTAAGTTGTAAACCTAACTAAAGGGTTGTAATGAGCAATTAAAAAAGTAAGGTTAGGTATGATAACACGCATTCGATAAATTGTTGCTCATTTGAGAATGATTCCATAATGACTCCATAATATTGGGTCGTTCATCAAGTGATTCCTTATCTTCAATAAAAATTATTGATACTTTGTTTATTGGTTTGAAGAACCTATTGATGCCATTATACGTGTAAATCGTTGAAATGGCCGCCAGGGCTTCTCTGGGTAGAGTTCGTCAAAAATATTAAATTTTCCATGACTCAGACGCGTTAAATCAAGCTGAATTCAATTAATGACATGGGTTATGTAGGCGCTGAGGACTGCTGTGGCTTGTAGCTTATTTCTATACACTTAGGACTTAAAAAATTTCCAAAAAACTTAATCTAGCGGGGACTAACCGCACAATTTCAGTAGCCAGATTACATCAACTCCACTTGAAGAGACCATGTCTTTAAACCATTCGCACAGAAGATAAAATGTGACGTGAACTGTGTAGCACGTACCGCCGTTTTATTGAATCTCGTCGTCTCTAGACGCATGCCATTGGTGTCTAGATCATCCCACGGCCTATAGTGGTCGCTGTTGTTATTGCATTCAAAGATATATGGACCGATACTGCTGCCAGCCAAAAATCCACATCAAACACTAAGTTTCTTGGGATTTATTCAATGTTTTTGGATCTCATGTAGCTTGGCAGCGTCGCACATTCCACAATTATGATTATTCACGTATCCAGACATCCAGAAACGGGCAGTAGATGATTTTGAGATGAAAATTAGGTTCATTAGGCCAAGTGCTGCAGAGTCCATTATGCTAACGTATGTTAGTAGGTGTAGTCCCTGAGGCAGTTGAATTTTTATTTCTTGCGTTTTGTAACGTTCTGTACGGATGTTGATTGATCGCTTACCGTGCCAATGCACGGTATGGTGCGAGTAGTCCTCTTAAACACTCGTTGTCTAGGGTCCTTTGACTTCAGTTCCTGCGTAAATTGAAGTCTTTACCGATGCAGGCTTAAGTTATGATTTGCGCTGATGTTTTCGGCAGATCTTCGTTGACATACAGACTCACGTTTTAAAATTCAGAAATATGTACGAATGTACTAACAATCTGAGACCCAATCACCTTAAAATTTTTTTATTGAATATCTTAAGAATTCCTTCTCTTTTTTAAAGCTCTTAATAAAGTTCACACGATTTCTTGCACCCTTTTATTCTACTCACAGCCATCATGTGTTTTTTTTTATAGACTTCTTACCACAAACACTACTTCTAATACAACCACTTATTCTTACACTAGCACCACTCAATACTCACCAACACTATCACTATCACTACCACCACTATTATTTGTATTGTTGAACCCAAAGAAAAAAAGAGAAAAAAGAGAAAAAAAGAGAGAGAAAAAAAAGAGCGAGGAAAAAAGACGTTTTAACTGCTCCACTAAAATCAGTTCTTTTGTGCATTTTAGGCATGCAAGTATGCGTGTCATGAGTCACATAGAGAAACAGAAAGAAGTTTTGTGCATGTCAATAAGCATGTGTGTGTATGTGAGTGTGTGTCTGGTTGTAACACTAAGGATACATGTACTCTGTACTCTATTGTCAAAGTGTTGGTGCCAAAACATGTGTGTGCCTTCAACGATTGGTAGTTAATTTCTCATACGCTGTCACGATGACATGCCTGATGATGTCTCTTTTAGTGGCTGGCTGGCAGTTCTTGGCGGGTGGCCTTTCCATTGCCTGGAAGATAGGGTTAAGGTTGTTATAAAGAATGAAAAAAAAGAAGAAAAAAAAAATAATCTTTTAAAAAGAACTAAAAAGTCAATTGAGTTCGTGTCATGCCACTTATGTCAACCGAAAAAAAATCAAAAAAAAAAAATTTGATTTCTTAATAAAAAGCGAAAATACTTTTCCGAGAAACTTTTTGTTGTTGTTTTTTCTTTTAAATAAAAAGTTGGTAAGCGAGTTTAAGTGAATTAGAGGAGGTATGTGGTACCCTATACAACAATGAAGAAGTCACAGAATGTCGTATGGCTTTTGACAAAGATGTCAGAACAGAGGTTTGAACACACGGCCACTCGTCTAGTAAGCCAACTTACTACCTACGAGACTACGGCGACTTCACCGGCTAAATGTGAGAGTTTTTTTCCATATTTGAACTCAAACTTGGCTTCTCTTAAAACAATTGCTTAATTGGTCATTACAACCCTTTAGCCAGGATTACAACCCATCTTCTCACTGCACAAATGGTGTAAGTGAGTAGCGGGATTTACAAGTAGAAGTTGCTACCAAACGACAGAAACGTCGTTCCCTACAACAACTGCCTCCCGTTTAGTCAGGATTACAACCCATGTTCTCACGGCGCACATGTTATGTGTGTTAGTTTTATACATGAGTGGCGGTATCTACAGTTTAAAGTCGCTTCAGGACGCCAGGATTTTGAGAAACTTTTCATAGACAAATGTGAGTACAACACCGGTCCTCCATGCAATTCCTATCTCTCGTTTAGTCTGGATTACAACCCATCTTCTTACGGCTCAGATGTTGTGTGTGTTAATTTCATATCCATGAGTGGCGGGATTTACAAGTTAAAGTCGCTACCGAACGAAAGATTTTTGAGAACCTTTTCATAGGCAAATATGTGTACAACACCGATCTGTACAACCACTGCCTCTCATTTAGTCAGGATTACAACCCATCTTCTCACTGAACACATATGGCGTGTGTTAATTTTTTATTCACGAATAGCGGTATCTGCAGATTAAAGTCGCTTACGAACGACAGGTTTTTAAGAAACTTTCCACGGACAAATATGTGTACAACACTGGTCCGTATTACGTCTCCATCTCTCTTTCCATCAACATTCAGTTACAACAGAGCGCTCTTTATTTGTTTAAATCTAGTATTGTTACTGTATTGCTGTGTTGCTGTGTCTCTGTACACCTGCCTGTGTCTGTCCAATTAAGGTCCCCCTTTATTTTTCCATTTAAAGAATGTTACTCCACAGGACGTGTGTATGTTTTCCACTCAATTCCTGGTTTTATTAAGTGTTGCTTGTCTGCTAATGAATGCGATTGTATTTGTTTCTGTATTTCATTTCAATGCAAAATTTTTGTTTGTGTTGCAATATTTTGTAACTTTTTCCATGGCAATCTGCAATTTTTTTTTTTTGTTTAATGTCCCTTATGCAGGATATCAGACAGGCAGACAGCCATATAGGCTAACTGGCTGCCTGGCAGTTGTTTAATGCATATTCAATTCAATTTGTTTTAATATATTGCCAACATTGTGTTTAAATGTTGCCAACTATGTTGCTCTTATCTTTGTTATGCATGTTGGAATTTTCGAGTCCTGCTGTAATGCCATTGAAGTCCTGTTTATGCAAAAATAATAACAACAACAGCAACAACAAAAGGAATTCGTTTTCACATTTTGTAAAATTCGGATTCCTATTTAGGCAAGCATGTTGGATTTCAATTTTTTTTTTATCACACAAAAACGTAACAACGTGATTGTGATAATTGAGTTGCATTTTATCCAACAAATGAGGGAGTTTTCTTTGGAAATCATTTGAAATTTTAAAAAGAAAAAATAAAACGTTGATTAACTCGACTGGTCAATGGGAAGGCAGCAAGTCATAATTAAGTGTTTAAAGTTAAACGATATGAATAGAGTTCACATGGCCTCGCAGTAAGCAAAATATGCCACAGGAAAGTGAGGCACATAAGGAATGTCACACAGACGAATCCTATGGAGGTAATTAAGGTTAATAAATGAACGCAGTAACGTGCTGTGGTAGATAAACTGCTTGCTTAGAAAGCCAAAGTATCAAGAACTAAGCCCATGATAGCATGGAAAAATTTGCAACGTTGTTTACGTCTTCAAAATATTTGTTG
>QOCX01000977.1:36542-47215 GCA_005959815.1 Sarcophaga bullata
GACTTTCCCTTCCAAATTCTGATTTAAACTCATCCTTCCTATCGAACTGAAGACATCTGGTGACGCATGAAAATGCCAATCGCCATAAAAGAACAGAATATCTGTCCACCAGTAAGCATATTATTTAATGCCCCTTTGTTAGCCTCGTTTAAAATATCCTTTCATTAAGACTAGACTTTGCTCATTCCTGAATCAGCCTGAATCGGTTACAGTACAGCCGGTTAATTACAATTCAATTAAGGCTACAAAAGCCAAACAAATATTTTATTCTGCCATTTTGTTTTTGTTTTTTGTTTTTTCTTTTAACTTTAATTGTATGTGAGCGATGCACCATACACTTGCAACACATGACCAGGTCACAAATCAATCAATACCAACTCAGGTCATTTGTTATGACAACACATACTCGCTCATACTCACTCATACACATACAGAGATGATGTGTTCATATTGGCAATGAATGAATGAATGATTGAACGAATGAATGATTGTGTTCATCAATTAAGTGCAATTTAATTTTGCCTCAAAAACGATGATGGAAAAAAATAAGAGAAAAAAAATTCATAAAAATCTCCTTTTCGTAATATAATGCTCATAAAGAGAATATCTTATAAGGGTCACTACCACATGCGGAGCGTATACAAACGAGGACAATCAAGTGAAATCATGATTTTTCAAAGGCAAATGCATAAATGACCCGCCAAACAGTATTATGAATTCAATTTCAAAATGTTTTTCATCGTTTTTTCCTCTTTTTTTTTTTTCAAGCATAATTTTACCCAAAGGCTTATGGCCATTATATGCTCCATATGCCTGCCTTTTTTCTTGCATATTATTTGGAATTTATTTTTCTTCTTTTTTCTTCTTTATTTGTTTATATGGACGGATAGCTGGAGTGGTTCCATAAATTTGTTGACATCTATAATGTATGTATGGTTTAAGTTCGCTTTGTATGTATATGTGTGCCTGTGTGTGTTTGTATGGAAAATAAAATTTTGACTACTCTTATGTGGTCATTGGGTTTTGTTGCAACAACAACAGCAACAACAACAACAACACCAACAATAAATTGAGGAAAAAATATCGTGTGTCTATATATGTACGAGTATGAATACGGAGAGAAATTCAACAAACCATAAAACCAAACTGCGACAATGTATCATAATGCATTGGCATTAAAAGAAAAACAAGAAAAACGAGAGAGAAAGTTATATTCGGTCATGCTTGAATGTATGGTACCCTACCCTGCACTTTAATAAGGTTTAACGATAAACGCTTAACTTACGCTCATACTGTGAACAAAATTGATTCGTTTTATATGTCGAAGGGAGAAAAACAAATCGTGTGAGCTGTATAGCCTCTCTAGCTCATTAACAGCCCATTAACAATGCAATTAGCAACGCTATTGCTATTTAATGGAACCCACACATGAACTACCGTTTCAATAGTTCTAAATTGCCATTAGAAATCGCTGGCATTTATGAACGCAGCGTGGCTATACAAGCCAATCACGAGTTTTTCAAAGAAAATTCCATCACTCCCCTAGTATTGCGCAGTTTTCAATACAGCCATGACTCCAGCCTCAAATATAGTGCAGGTTTCAGGCAGTCAATGGCAGAACTACAGTCTACTCTGTTCAATAGTTGCCGGTACAGACTTTAAAGGCACTTCGGAAAATCTTCCAAAAGTTCCTATAAAATCTCAAAATTGAGGCCAATTTGGTTAATTGCATTTACAGTGAGCGTCAAAAGAAACTGTACATTGAAAAACAAATATATTTTAATAAATAACGGTTTTTTTTTATTTTAAAATTCTTTCATTGCCAGTTTTTAAAAATGAAACAAAAAAAAAATTCCAAAAAATTTCGAAATATTGTCAAATTTTTTCGGGCACTCTCCTTAAATGCTTACAGTTGAGTTTACTGATCGTTAGCATTTTATTCTTAGTGTACAGTTTCTTTTGAAGCTCACTGTACATATATATACATACATAGTTGCTCACTACAACCCTTCAGTCAGGATTGCAATCTAGTTTCTCACACCATCCATGTTGTCTGTGTTAGTTTTCTACATGAGTGACAGGACCTATAGTTAACTCCGAAAGACAGATTTTTGAGACGCGTTTTCATGGCAATTTTATTTTTCTCCCAGAGCTTTTGCCAGACATCTGCTGAGAGGAAATTGCCGAAGAAATATTTCTTTTCATATTTCGTCTAGTTGGTCTGATCTGGGGTTTGAACGTGTTCTCACGTCTTATATATGCCAACAGACTACAACGTCTTGAAGTTAACTGTATTTAGTAATACTCAAAACCAGCCATCACACCAGGTTGAAGGGGAGTTAATGAAGTGTAGGGAATAAGGTCTTAGAGTGGAGCAAAGTATAATTGTGATTTCTACAGTTGATTAGCCGTCTACCCTGCTAACCAGATAGCTGTGATATTTCTAAACCTGAAAACTGTAAAGCAATCCCACATGAGCCTATGGTGATAATATATCTCCGACCGCTAATATTGCTCAAGGTCCTCTTAGAGAGTTGCCTTTGGAGCTTGGAGGATTAAAGTTAAATTGTATTGTTTAAAGAAAACTATGACGGAACCCTAGATACGTATTATAATACGTTTGATCTCAGTTTCCAATGAAAATGCGCTCATTTCCAAAGCAAAAAGCAACAGAATTTAGTTTTCCCAATTCGAATTTATCGTTTAAATGCTGCATAGGCCTTCGTAAATACAAAATATCTTCCTTTTCTTTCGTAAGGTAGTGTAGAAAGAGAAAAGCTAGAGTATTCATGTCCATACTCGTGTTCATATTTTGGTCCTATTTGTCTTCAATAAGTGAATGATATGAACACATACACATATATGCACTCGAATATACATACATATATACGTACGTACATATGTATTTTTATACACACTCATACATAGCACTCATAAGAGTAGACGAGAAAGAGAGAGTAAAAAGGAGTAATCAATATGTGGAGTCAACTCTAACCGCTGAGCACTTATCCGGAGTTGGTCGGAAAAAGAGCAATGAAAAAGAGCAGAAATTGCTGCAATTTTTTTTTGGGCTATCAACACAAATTTAACCAAGTACAACAACGGAAACAACAATAACAACAACAACAACATTTGTATGAAAAATAACCTCAACCAACATACATCCGAGGCAACAAACATATTAAAAATATGAAAGTCACGTTATATTTTTGCTCATATGAACTTGCCTTCTTCTTCTTAGGTCTTACGAAAGTGGTACCCTATATATACTTACAATGGGTAAATAGGCCTCTAAAGGTGAAAACCATTTGCAAAAAAAAATACTACACAGCCAGACAAGCACACTGCTATAGGTGGCCAAAATTTATGGCAGATTGTGAATTTATTTCTAGGTTCAAATGGCGAAATACGGTGCTTCTTAGTAGGCTGGTTATTCCAGGGCGATCCATTTAATGGTACAACAGCTAAGGGTCAGTAACTATTTATTATCCCTTGATTAAGGTGTTATGTGGACCCATGCTGACAATCATTCAAAATGAAGGTTCCCTAATATCCCAGTTGATAACGAAATCTCCTCACAACCAGGTCTACTTCAAAACTAGTTTGACATTTCCGTACTTATGGGTTCTGCTATGGTCGAACTATCAGTCCCGAACATAGAAAAGTTACATAAAATGGACAATAAGAAGTAAAACAAAGCTTAATAGTTGCCAGGAACGCAATCAACAAAGCGTTAAGGCCGAAGAAGAAAAAAAAGCTGAAGAACCAGTCTGAAATCGCCAACGAGGAAATCCCCTGAAGTATGAATGAAGTATTGACTCCAGAACCGATAACGTAACATAAAAAGTTAGCAGGTGAACGGATCGTCTACATACAACTTCACTGCATTGCTGCAGAGACTGGGTATGAAAACGATCGCCGTTGAATAGGCAATTAGAGAAAGGATGAGGGTACCTGTCGTATTCTAACGTTATCGTCTCCTAGTCGACCTAGAGTAGTTGATAATCTACTTAAAGATTTGGCGGAATAGGCTGCAGATGCTAGCTAAGATATCAACTCCAATAGTAGCTGAGAAGAACATTGAAAAACGCTGGGACAGCAAGGAAAGCAATGCCTTACCTAGTCAACAGACTGTTAAAACCGAATATAAAGGCCTGGCAAAGCACAAGACATTAGAAGGAGTTCAGTCAAGAACCCAGAGAGATCCGCAAAAACAACTGCGAGTAAGAGGTAAATAGAGTTCAAAGATTTTTATTATCGAGATCTGCTATGCTGCAGGTGCTAGCTAAGGTACTAACTCCAGCTGAAGCTGTAAATAAGATGCAATAACACAGGATCAACTAGGAAAATTATAATCCATCTCGTCAACAGAATGTTAAAACCGGAAGCTATTGCATGCCAAAGCACGGATATTAGGAAGAGGATTGTTAAGTCAAGAAACCAAAGAGATTAGCAAAAAAGACTGCAAGCAAGTGATGAGCACAGAGTTCCAAAGTTAGTCCTCTAGTTAGTCAAAACACTATTCTTTACGCTACGGTAACCAATGGCTGGCAATACCCTGCATATATGGTTAGATGCTCTGCAGATTATATTACGAAAGTAGTCAACTGTACAGCTGCTATTGGTACAGATTTTTTGATAAACTTTCCTTCGTCAAACCAATAAGTTGCATACATACACACATACTTGGTTATTACAATCGATCAGTTAGGATTATGACCTAGCTCCTCAGACCATGTCTAATAGGCCAACACATTACCTGCTAGACTAAGGCGACTTCAAACAATGATTTTCCGATTTAAAATCACTGAAAGTAGTTCTGTTGCAGTCGTTCTAAGCATCATGGATAAGGAGAGCAGATGTTCTTTGAATTCGCAGGATTTGCAACTGCGTTTAGACAATTTCCTCAAGCAGAGCTCTTTACAAGATCTTGTCACATAAACTTATGTGCCAAACTATCATTTCAATGCATTAGAAGATAATAACTCCAGGCTGAGATATCGAACACTCGGGCTAAAGTGTTAAGTCGCCGTAAAACTGACTTTTTCGATCGCTGTATGCTTCCTTCATTCCTTAATTTTGCTTTCATTCTTTGGCAAATAAAATTATTAACGAAAACCCATTTAGTGAGGCAAACAAAATATCCTTTTTTCATAATTTTTCAACAGCATCACGTATTTTAAAGTGGCACAACACTGACCAATTCGTATACGAGTTCATATTATTCAAACTCTTAAGAGGTCACATAACAGAGTGCAAATGCTTGACCATGTTGAGAGGCAATAAAATTAAAGAAATTTCTTTTCTCTTTGGTTTTTCGTTTTCTTTTTTTTTTAGAAGAAAAGTGGAAAGTTCAACATTTTAAATGAAACTAAAACAACAGGATATTGGCAATTTCAAAAATATGTGCACATGGCAATGCAAAAAAATAGGAAAGGAAAGCTGATTGCCAATATCAATTGAAGTAAATCCGTTTCCGGTTGTAGTATTTAAACTCTAAAGATTTTAAGGGAGAGAAAACAAGAAAAAAAAACAAGAAGAAATATTTCTAGTTAAAGAGCTTAAATTACACAAAACACACACACAGACATATATAACCTTATATGTTTGAAACAAAGTCTTGTGATTAGATTTGTTAGTCCATCACTCCATCAATGAGCAGCAGCATTATGCAAAAATGTCTCAACTCCTCTTCAAATAACAGTTTGTTTGCAGAAAAAAATTTCTCTGGTACTGCAGTGGGCCACTAAAATTGGCAAACATGGTTTAAACACATACCCAGACAATGCGTTTTTTTCCTTTCTTTCCTTTTTTTCTACACTTATGTACCTACAAACATACATACGTATGTAAATACATAGCAAAGACAGCTTTGCCTTCCCATATACTAACATTTATTGCCAAGTGTATAGCAAGCACACACATGTATTTGTATGGGAGTATGTGTCTGTATGGTAGTGTGTGTGTGTGTGTGTCTATGTATTAATGTAGTGTTGCGTACAGTTGTAAAGCAATAATGTTAAGCCATATTCTGTAACAAAACGAATATAAATGACATCTCGCGCATTGAAATGATGTCCCTACAGGCTGCCAGATGTGACAATATATTTACACATCCACAATGATATGGTTAGTAATGAAGTTGTATAATAGACCAGAGAACAAAAAAAAAACACATACACACACAAAAAAATATAAGTCTGTCAAAAAAAAATATATACCGCCGAGTATTAGATAATACACTGGAAAACGAAAATGACAAATAGAAATGTCAATGGCTCAACAGAAAAAATTTCGTGAGAGGACTTGTACCTCCAGAGGCATCGGATGCGTCGTTATAGTGTGTCTGAGTTTTGACAAAATGTTCCAACGTTTTTCTTCATACCAGGCCAGCAATTCCTTGAAGGTATGTGATTCAGAACGTGGTGAATTGAGAGTAACAAGTTCAGAATTTATCACGGAAATCATTCTGTGTTACATGTGTCTCACGTACAGTGAGCATCAAAAGAAACTGTACATTACAAAATTTACACTAGTAAATTACCGTTACTTTTATTTTAAAATTTTTTCATTGCCCGTTTCTAAAATTGAAAAAAAAAATTACAAAAAAATTCAAAAAAAGTTTGTCAAATTTTTTCTGGCACTCTCCTTAAGTGATAAAAATTAAGTTTGGTAGTTGTTAGAACTTTATCCTTAGTGTGTTTTGATGCACACTTTATGTCAGGTGCACTCTGTTTTATAAAAGAATGCGCCCTTCATCATCATTTTTCAGCAGAAGATGAGAATTAAGGGCCGACACTCAGCGACAACGCAACACGGGCGATATTCATTCTAGCCTTCCAAACGGGACTTCTGAACTTTAATACTTGATAACGGCCATCTTGTTGAGGTTACATTCGTCAAATTAATTGGCATTTATTTACTCTGTTTTGCTAAATCATCATGAAGTTGCCGGAGTCTAGTAGACTTATTTGACGTGAGGCCATGAACATTGACAGTTAATGACGGCCATCTTGTTGAAGCTAAAACTGTCAAATTAATTGACATATATGCACTATGTTTTGCCAAATCATCAGGAGGTCGCCGTAGTCTAGTTTTCAGTGAGTTGGCTTATTAGACGTGAGGCCATAGTTCAAATCTCAGGACAGACATCTCAAACAAAACGAAAAATGAGAAAATATTTCTTCCGCAAGTTCCTCTCAGCAGGTTACTGGCAAAAACTCTCAGAATAAATAAAATTAACATGAAAAGTTTCTCTAAAAATCTGTCGTTCGAAGTCGACATCAAACTGTAACTTCCGCCAAATCATGTAAGAAGCCAGGTTATAATCCTGATTAAGGGGGGGTGTAATGTTCAATAATGTGTGTATGTATGTATAGCATTCAACAACAAAAAACATTCAAATTGGGCAACATACCAAGGTCATATAAAGATAATTTGTTTTCAGCTTTGAGGTCCATTTCTGAATGGCTAAGTGTACTAACAAAATTGTCGAGCTTAGAATCAATTCACTTAATATCCATGATAGTCCAAAGCATTCCGATAAAGTCAGTATTTGGTGTAGATTTTATACGGGCAGCATTATTCATCCATATTTCTTTGCGAAAATAATTCAGGCCAGACCGTCACTGCCAACTGGTTGATGCCCATCCACTTCTTTTTTTTGCCTGAAATGGATGATCTGACATCACTATCTCACATGGAGGTAAAGTGAATTGACCGCCGAGATTGTGCTATTTAACATAGCAAGACTTTTTGTTTGGAGGTTTACCTGAGCCTTAGAAGTATGCGAATAAATCCCAAACCATAGAGGTCCTCGAAGTCAACGTAAGCCATGCCAGCGGTCTAATTCAGTGTCATGAAGTTTGGAAATTTCGTTTGCATTCTATTAGAGAAGTGTTAGTGGACATTTAAATGATATTTTCTGTGTTCATTTAACACAATTTTTTCGTTGAGTGTAGCCATATTTCATGTCTACATATGTTATTGCGTTCGAATCAGAAAAAAAAAAAACAAAAAATTTTTAGAAAAATTTGTGTTGAATTGCGGCTTTCATCAACATGAACATTTTTTGTTTGAAATACACACATGCATACATACATACATACAGAGAGAGAGAGAGAGAGAGAGAGAGAGAAGTGTTAGATAGAGAATTGACCTAAATTGTGTCCTCTTTTTAAACATTTTTTTTTGCAACAAATAAAACTGAAACCAACCAACAACGACAAACAACATAAAAAACAAAAAAAAAAAATTTTTTTTGATGTTCAAGTTACACACACACACGTATATGTATTGCTGTTACTGGTTGGTTTCCATTTCGTATATCAAATGCAGAACGCAGCCCAGTAATCGTATTATAATTTAACCAGGAAACCAATGCAATTGCTGTGAAACAATATTTCCAAACATAGAGAGACTGTGAGTAACATTCGAAACAAGGAAGAAAAGAATTTAAATGTTGAAACTGAAGTTTGAAAACAAAAAAATCTAAGAAAACTTTTTGTATCACAAAGTAGGGGGTAATGAACTTTAAGTCGGTAAAAAGATTTTTGAAAAAGAACAGAGAATCTCTGGGTGCCGTTCAAGTTGGTCTGATAATGAGATTATTGCAGTCCCGCGTGGCATCACAGGCTTGAGCAAGAAGACAAAAAATCGCAACTGGAAGCTTTGAGAATAACGCTGTTAATAAGAACAAACAACACAGCCTTTGTCAAGGCAACAAAACAAATTCAAACTTAAACCAACATGTTTACACAAACGCAACTTGAATAATTTCCTAGGCCCTAGAATAAAGACGTTCCATAAGAGAACACCGTAAGATATTTTTGTGACTCCTAGTTTAAGGACTTCCATGCTTGTACCAATTCAAATGGCATAAGCTAATGCAGTGTGCTATGGCACAAGGCGAATATGTCTACTGAGACACAGTTTCCATGTGATTTTCGAACAACTCCATAAATAAGGTGCTGAGACATACATCTGTGCAGTCATACTGTCAGTTTTGTAACTTTTATTCACTTAATCTCATAATTGTCATATTGTCGTATTATAAAATATAGGGTCCTTCATCAAGCGCTCTTTATATTTGGATTTAAATAGAGATTCATAGGCTAATTGCCGCCATTATGTGTGGAGTATGAAAACGTTTAAATGACCTTCACAGTTTCTTTGTGTAGAGCACATTCGAAATGTTCAATTTTCATAGAATCTGGCGCATAAATCAGATTGAATTTACTCGATGGCATGGGTTATTTTTGCTTAGAGGACCGCATTCATTTAGAAACTTCCACAAGAACTGAGTCAAATTACACGACCTAGGTGGATAGTTCATATAACCTTCATGTAATATGACAGCGCCCTCCAATTGCTTGTGCAGAATATTTAATGCGGCATAAGCTGCATGGTCCACAATGCGGCATAAGCTGCATGATCCACATGTTGCTGGCGTCTAAATCATGCAATTCAGATCAAATTCAGTGTGTAATCATCGACCGATAGCGCTTCCCTTTGTAAAAGATGTCGTGGTCAACATCGTTTTCACAGAAATATGGCCTAGTGACGACGCAAGTCCAAAAACCCAGACGAAACATGTGATGTTTTCTAAATACATTGAACGCTCTTGGTTCTCTTGAGAAGACAACTTTAATTGTTCACGTACTCATTCATCCAGAGATGGATTTCATTCCTGAAGATGAAAACTGGGAAAATTAGACTCAGTTACCGCCAGTTCTAGAGCTTATTTAGCGAACGCGTGTCATTGTCTCTGGTGATTAACCTTCAGTTCCTGGAGGCCCAAGTTACGTTTCAAAAAGAGTTAGGTATTGTTTACGAAACCGTGAGTTCTTCTGAACTGTGCGAAATCATTTGCCTCGGATTCTGCTCCACTCTGTCACAAACAGCAACAATTTTTTTGGGACATTTTGTGTTTCGTCAATGTATGGTTTACTGAATAACTAATTTATCCACACATGCAAATAGCACCCTCAGCTAGACCCTATGAACGATGTTAAAGATGGTCAAAGCTTGACGCAAGTTGCCCGATCAGAACACCCATTGCGATAAAATTGTCTTATTATGCGCACTTGTTGTTGAATGCTCTAACCATCTATGAGGATTTAAACAGATTTCCGTAACAAGATGGCCGTAATCTACTGTCAATGTTCGGGAGTACCAATTAGAAGACCAGAATACGTGAACGAGTGAAGTCGAGAAAGAAATATTTTTTTTAGTTTTCGTTTTGTTCGAAATGTGTGAGTTGGAGTTTGTGTCTTGGGCTCTCATCTAACAAGCCATTCCACTACCAACCTACTAGACTATGGTAACTTCTACGATTGCATACAATTGCTCTTTAAAATCGATGTACCAGACAACGATTCTTAATTCTTTTATGGAACAAGTAAGTGGTGGGTCTCTATTAAAATATAAAATTCCGTTTTTAAACCATTTTATAAAAACAAATTTAAGGAGCGGCTACAACCCACCCAATTGTCTTCAAATTTTTACTACTTTTCCGTCTTCCAAATTTTCTTTTTTTTTTTGTTTGGCTTGATGTCTCACAAAATTTATTTCTTTTATTATTTATTACTTTTTATACGAAATAAATCATTTTCAATTTTTTTATTATTTCTCTCTCCATGCCATGCCTTGACTAAATCTAGAAATCTTAAAAT